>JALPQD010000432.1:1721050-1880200 GCA_023101885.1 Typhlomys cinereus | reverse complement strand
TCCTGCATGAGAGTCAGCCCGGGTTAAACAGAGCAAGACACCATCAACGACGATAGCTGTGTGTACACCAGCCCTCCATTCCACTCCATTAGACCCCAAACAATGCTGAGAGTGGATAGTGAATGGCTTCTGACTACACAGCACAGCCAAATCTAAAGAAATCGTTCCCCAGTCCTTCACCTCTTGCCATGACAGTAGCTATTAAAAATTATTACTCCTAATGAGCAGCCATAAGTACAACAGTGAGTCGCACTGAATCCTGGGTAGCTGCAATCTTCAATTCTATACTGCAATAGGAAATGGAAGCCCGAAGAATTCTAGTTTATACATTCTTACTTAGCAACAGAGGCTGGCGGCGGCTTCCTCAATCAAACACTTGTCTGCAGGCATATCTTCAAAGCGAAGAGATAGTGGAAACTGGTCCAAAAAAGGGATTAACCAGGTATCCTGGAGGACACCTTTATTTTTACAGGATACCAAGCACTTTGCAGGTATTTGCCGCTTTTTACAAGCATGTGCCCTTGCAGCTTGCCCTGTTACCACAGTTGTTGCCCCAGTTGTGGAAGGAAGTAGCTTGAAGGTTTACCGCGTGCATATCCTGTTGGCAGTTGGCTAAAGCTACATGTGAAACACTTTTACGGTCTGTCTCTGAAGCCACATGGTTGTTCAGTTAGTTCGAAGAGAAGGAACCCAAAGCTTAAGTGCTACTGGGTACCAGGGAAAGAATGTAAATAGAAGATGCCATCTTGTCAAATCATCACATACCCACAGAAAAGGGTTGGTTAGAGAAAACAGCAACGATGTGAGCAAAGAAACCGCTGAGTGTTTTTTAGCTGAGTCAGGCCCGTCTCTTGTTTTGCTAATTTAGACTGGTATGGTAGATCTGAGTCAGAAAATATGTATAGTTCTAGCTGAGACACGGTTATCTGAATACTTGGGTAATCATGGAATCTCTGCGAGCCCAGTTTCTAGCCCTAAATAGGGAAAAACCAATTCTGTTGTTTGTAACATAATATGAACCCTTTAAGACGTGGAAATTCCTAGCATCCATAGAATGCACTGTGCAAATGGAAACCTTAATCTCCAGTGTAGAATAGGATTATCATCTGGCCCCCCAAACTCCAAGAAGTTCCTATGACAAAGGATAAGTTGCATAAAGGGCATTAATCAGACACAGAAAGTACATGGCTCATGAGTATTTATAATATAGACGTATGAATCAGGCCTGACAGCTTTGGCCTGACTTGGGGGGTTAAGAGGTCAAAGGCATTGACCATGTGAAAGAGCAGAGAGATCGCTATGTGCTCAGAGCCAGTGGGAGGACCAGAAAAGGAAACACTGGTTGCTATGTCTCTACTCTAATGTTATTTGGCAGGCTGCATTTGCTTGCAAGTAAATTTAAGATCATTACCCATGACAGGAAATAAACCCAAAATCAAAATAGAATATTTATTCTAACTATCTCCCTAAGTTATTATTTTGCTATGATAGGATTTAGATGTAGTGCTTCTATCCTCAGGAATTTGATGATTCAAAGAGGATAATTTTTCTTTTATTAAGAGAAAAAAATCTAAACTCTGGATTATTAGTAAGGTGTCTATTCACAAGAATAAACTTGCTTCTTAGACTTGTACTTTTCAGTAAGGGCACTGAACAGTACATTGTAAACTCATTATTTAATCAGGTATTATATCAACAGAGCTCATGGTGTTCCTCAAAACATTAATCCAAATTCAAAATTAATCTCCACATCTGTCACTCTCTCATAACAACAACAACTTGCATTAAGTTTTTCCATCACTATCTAGAAATGAATTCATTAGAAGCGAAACCCAACCAAGAAGTATTTAAAAGTCCTTCCCAGACTCATAGTAAGTTGCCACTTCAACAGTAACGGGTCCATTGCTCTTTAGCTTCAGTAATGAGAGACAGTAAAAGAGGAGGGAACAAATGTGAGGAGATGTAGAAGAGTGAAGGGAGAGGCAGCTGTGGGTATGTGATGATTTGGACATGAAGTATTCCTCCAGAAGACTAATGTGTTAGAGGTCCGGGACCAATCCCAACTGGCAGCACTATTAAGAGAGATAGTTGGACCATAAGGGAGCTAAGCTCATCAATGAGGTAATCCACTGATGAGCTCATAGCTCAGTAGGCTATCAGAGGATGGGCCCTGATTGGAGGAGGTCTGTCACAGGAAGCATGAAGAGTATGGCCTGGGATTCCAATCACTCTGACAGTAGGAAGGGAATTGTCAAGGCTGGGGTATATATGAATGAATTCAAACATTAGATTTAAGGAGAGAATATCTTATTCAGTGTACTGTGGACAGCAATGGAGTGGTCAGGAAGTAGAATAATGCCTTCAGTGTAGGCAATGAACATGGAGGGTCTAATATGGGAGAACTACTTTTATGGTCAGGGTGAGTTTCTTTGGCTATACTTTCCTGGCATGTTATTGAAGCCATGTAAAGGATGACAGTCCAAACTGGCCAGTGCACATCTCTGGGAGGTGAGGGTGTGTCACTGTGTACAATCTCTGAGTAGCTGAGCAATCTCTGTGATGTAAACATGGATCATGGGAACTGGTACCTGCAAGTAAGGGTGTTGCAGCAATGTGGTGTCAAATTATAGCTTCCAGCAACTAGAAGCTACAGAAGTTGGACCACAGCGGCTTTTCAACATTATGTGATGGGAACCAGGTGCTGCTTTCTGATCTCTTATTAATTCTTTTGGGTATGCTTTATCACAAGTTTCCTCCTAATCTCTCTCTCTCTTTCTCTCTCTCTTCCTCTCTCTTGTCCTTTCTCTCTCTCCTGCTTCTCTGGATGTCATGAGGTGAGCAGTTCACCTCCTTTCAACTGATCATGGACTGAAATCTTTGAAACTGTGAGCCAAAATAAGTCCTTTGTCTTTTGAGATTTTTCTCTTAGATATTTTTTACCATGGGAACAAAAAAGCTCACTCACACAGGATCCTAATGACTAGATAATATGTGAGTCTGTTATAATGATTGTCCCATTACTGATATTCTCTACATATACAGCTCCTCCATTGGACAGCAAGATGTCAGGAGGTTGGCATTGTGTTTGACTCTTTTTTTCAACTTTCTAGAGTAGATACGCCATTAATAAAGGCCCCTATACTTCCTTTAGTAGCTTTTTGCTAGCTGCTTTTTAAAAGTTGGCTGTACAAAGAACTGAGCAACAAGAATTGTTTTTTCTCCATGTCCTCTAAGGAAATGATAATGAGCATCAAAGTGGTCAATTCCAAAGAGTCTGAACATCCTTTCTGATGTGTCCTTATTTCAAACGCCAGCTACCTTCCAAAGGGAAGGAGCATTCCAGTGGACAAGGAAGTGAAAGCAAATATTTTCTGAACAATGGTTGTAGCTATGCAGCATTCATGAACATGATTCCACTTAATCTCTAGCATATCTCTGTGGGATGTAATATCTCCATTTGATAGCTGAAGAAAAAGGAAGTTAAATCCTTTGTCCAAGGGCATATAGCCACCAAAATGATGAAACCAGGATTCAAACTCAAGTTCTCTTGTCTTCAAATCCTGCTTTTCCCCTTAATCTAGGCTTCCTTTCTGGAAACTATTGAGTATAAAGCCATTGGGCTGTGGACCAAGGCGTAACCATGTGAGGACTGGTCCACAGCCCAATGGCTTTATACCAATTCTCGCATGGTCACATCTTGGTCCCAATAGTGGTTACACCCTCAGGGTTAGGCCAGCGGAAATAACAGTAAGAGATTGACAAGTTAAAGAGGCCAGCCAGAGCCCAGGTGGCTGGGGACATTCTTGCATGAGCAACTGAAGGATTCCCTTTAATGATGAGGATTAGTCTCGAGTAGGTGGGAGGTATAGAGGGAAGATGCTTTCCTTAATGGTGTGTCCACCGATTCATGATTAATGCTCCAGCAAGTTCTCAGAAGAAATCAGTGGACCACTCATGCAGAAACAACAAGAAAATAGGAGGAAGACCACAGGGACAAAGAGTTGTAATGGAAAGGGGGGGGATGGAACTGGGGATTAAGGTGTGAAAATATCATAAATACATGATATCCATGTATAAAACATGAAAAAAATTAAGTTTCTTAGGCTTGTTCCTGCTCCAATGAGATGTATTGGATGTTCTACCAGGACTTAGATAATTTGTATCTGTTTATTTGCAAGTCCACTGTCAAAACTAAATTTTACAATAGAATTTGCTTCCACCTCTTTTTTCCACATGGGACTATGCCAAAGCCTACAAATTTCTTCACACACAGGCAATTCTCTCCAAAGATTTGGCAACAGAAGGTATCGTCAGAGGATTTGGAACTGCAGATCTATCAATCCCTGGCCAATTCAGGGTGACAAAAGTAAGTAAATTAATCCTTCTAACATCACCAAACAGAGAAAAGGGGATCAATGGAAATTCAATAGGGACTTCCAGAAGTGTACTAAAGTTTGCTCTCTACCACATCTTCCACGAGAAGCATCTCTAACACTCAGTCTGCATTAAGGCCATCGACTCTTCCAAACGTTTTTTCAAATATTGCTTTTGGTAGGCTGTATAATGGTCTCACGCAGAACCAGGACCACTGAGAGGTGGCTAAGAGGTTGATTTCAATTCAGCATAAGACTAAGCTTTCAGATAACTTATTCTGGAATGGGGAAGTAATTGAATTAGGTGAAATTTGAGATTGCAACCTATTAACTCCTAAGGTCAAAGTTGCAATTCCATGATTTTAAGTTTAACGTGTGACCATATAGGGCGAAGACAGACAAGGAAGACCCAAGCTTCCACAAGATCTTCAAACCTAAAAGAACGACATCAGAAAGTTAGAAAACAAAGATGGGCAAGGCAAGGGAACAATCAAGAACCCATAAGGCACCATAATGAACAAGACAGCATGCTTCTCCCAGGACCAGTCTTCTGGACACTGGCTTCCATGACTGGTCTGCAAGCTCCAGCCCATCTGTTTGTGGAAGGCCACCAGAGCTAATGACCTCTTGCTTCTTCACACTGCTGAGGTCTCCCAGAGAGATGCCTACAAAGGTGCATCTGACTTGACTTCATTTGTCTACAGCATCTCTGAACACTCAGTAGCCCATGACAACATCACAGTATCCAAAGATCAAGTCTACATGCCCTTCCATCCAGGTTTTCCCCGACCTTTTTGATTATACATGATGCAGGGGCAGGCACTCTGCACCATCTTCAAAAATAGGACTGTTCTTCAGAAAAACACACAGGCTTCGCAATGTGACAGGTCTGGGTCTGAAATCTGTATCAGCAACTTACCTACTAAGCAGGTGTGTGTGTGTGTGTGTGTGTGTGTGTGTGTGTGTGTGTGTGTGTGTGTGTATTTGTTTAAAAATATATTTTTAATTCAGAAAGTGAACCTGGGTTTGTCCATCTGAAAAACTGGAACTATGTAATTCTTTAGGAATTCAGAGAACAAGGAAGAACACTCAATCCATGTTCATATCTGCTTCCTCCTCTACCTCCTTTGACTGTGTGTACCCTTCAAGAAGACAGATTCTTTCTCCAACAGGGTGTGACACTTTAAAAATAGAACACATCTTCAACGATGGCTATGTGATCTATATAAAATAAGGTACGTCTGCCAACTAATAATAGGGAGAGCATGTACTTGTTCCGTTCTAATTTAATCATATGAGCCTGCCCCAGCGGTGGAGTAAGCATGGCTTTCACTCTTGCCCTTGGTAACTGGAGCCCACTAATTAGTCTCAGTTCATCCTTGTGATGTCATGCTCATGTCCCCCCTAATAAGCTGAAAGCAGTTTGCAGAGACTGGAGATTAGTGGAATCTCATAACCAGCAAATTCCTGTTTACCTTAAATGTTCTGGGCAACTTGCTATTCTACTTAATAAAGAGCTAGTGTGATTGTGTCCATTACCCAGTTGCAAAGAATCAAGCTCATCGAAATGTACTAAACACAACAATGAAATGCTTAGTGATCTGGGAGCTGCAATGGAGGCTGGAGGCGGGGTAGGGCTCACGAGAAGGATGGACACCTCTCACTTGAGGGTGTTCTGCCCTCATGATGTTCTGGAAACCTGATTTCAAAGCACTTTGATACTACTCCTTTCTTAATTTCTTTTTCACTACGATGTAGGAAAAAGTAGTTGTTTTGACTTTTCCTCCATAACTCTCTCTCTCTAAATGTGTGTGTGTGTGTGTGTGTGTGTGTGTGTGTGTGTGTGTGTGTGTGTGCGTGTGTGTGTGTGTGTGTGTGTGTACGTACAATGCCTGATGTCCTGTGGGTCATGGATGAATGGGTCAGTCCAAGTTAGATTTCCCAGTCCTCTGGCTCTACATGGGTAAACATAGTTATTCAGAATATACAAGTATTCCCTTGATAGCCAGATAGTTTTTTGGTTTGCTTATTTTTTTTAGAAATAACTTTTCTTATTTTTAAGGAAAATGTGTATTTGCTGTGAAAACAGAAAACACAGCCAAGAGGAAAATGCAGAAGCAGCGTTTGTAATGCACCATCTTGAGATGATTACTCTCGATACTCTGAGAGGCTTTCCTAGACATAAAGATATTTCAAGAAATAGACTCCTAATCTCTAAGATGCAGCGGTATCTGTTTTCCCTTTATAACAGTATGCTATGATCAGCTTCCTATATTAATATTCTTTTTCCACATACGTCTTATGACTGCAAAGGATCCCAGGTATGCCAAACCCTAGTTTATTTTGAAAGCAACACCCTTATTTCAGAGAAGAAAAGAACATTTCTAGCTAAATCTTTACTTTCTTTCAAGTGTCTTTCTACTAGATTAATTCTTCAGGGTGAAAATGAAGGTCATTGATTTAAAAACTTTCATATTGTCATGCTGCCCTCCAAAGATGGAAAAGAAAGTATACTGCTGTTTATGAGTCTGTTCCCGGGAAGGCTAAAAAAAATCTTTGATGTCGGGAATTATATCTTATTCATCTCTATATTCAACATCTTTCTGTTCTGTGTATTAAATCACTGAATAGATGAAGGACTTCATGAGCTTTTCATGGTTCCGAAGAATATGAAGTCTAAGTCACATTGGTAAGATGTTCCTGAGGCTTAGTTTTATCGAATGAGAATTTTGGAAGGTATTACATGTTCCAAATCATGCTGTGATTTTATATCTCATGTGAAAATTAATGCCCAAGATATCCTGGAGATACTGATGTGCACTGTAAAGCATTATCATATTGAAGACCCATACATAACACAGGTGATTATATAGAAAACTATGAAGATATGCTAAGCATCTCATGGGAATGAGGCTAGATGATGCAATGGGAGCTTTCTCAAAGATACTCAGCCCCACAGAAATCTGCTTTCTGTCTAGAAATAAGTCCCTTTGCACTCGAGGATTTTTGTCTTTTATGCTATCAGAAAATAGAAAATTATTATCTTGAATTCAGTTTTCTGTCGTTATTTCATCCATAGCAGAGAGAAAGCTTCTCACACTACACTTGAGGAACATTTCAATCGCTTTTAAATGTCTAGGGTAGAATTGTATTTGATTTCTCTGCTTCCAGGTTGCCTGGTTCATTGGTGACACATGGATATAGACTGTTCTACACTATGCATGTGGCACTCATATCTACTTTTGAGTATGTTTTTCTCCAGGACACCCCTGATTCATGTAGAGTCAAGGGCTTGACTGTCATCCACAGAATAGTTTGCTTCTGATTACCACTGAGTTGAGTACTTGGTCAGATAGTGGCTGTTTATGTAAAAAGTTATATGATTTTGTGGTTGCTGGGGGGAGGGCAACGTGCTGTGCCCATGTCAGTGGTGGCATGCATACACACACACACACACACACACACACACACACACACACACACACACACACACACACACTGGGATAGCAAAGAAGAAAATATTCAGATCCCGAGGAGTCAGGGGAAGTCTTGAGGAGATGGTCTTGAACATGATTCCTGAGATGATTTCTAAGCAATGAGCTCAATTGTTCTGGGCAGATGGGATAGTGTGGAAAAAAATGAAATTCAAGCAGACAAGACAGGTGACACAGAGTAAAGGACTCATCACTGGGTTATGGGGTCTTACTGATCTCCCCTTCCCGAGCATGTCTCACCCTCATCTTGCATAGGCCAGGAAGAGAGGTCCTCAGAAAGTCTCTCCTTCCTGCCACAGTTCTTGAGAAGCAGTGCTCTCTAGCTACAGTCTACTCCTCATCACACTACTTCATTCTGAGTGTCTGCACTGGCCACACCCACCAGGTGGACCCCTGCTCATCCAGCAGCTGAAGCATCCTGGGACCTCAGATGCCAAACTGCAGTGACATTACTCTGCTGGCTTAATGCATTCACTGTGCTTTTGAGAGAGGACAGAATACTGTTTAGTATGTCAACCACAGTTACCATCAAAGACTTTCTTCCAAGTTGCGACCAGGATGCTGAAGGAACAGTTGTTTATATATATCTTTATCTCTCTTTTTCTCTCACCCTTTCTCTCCTTCCCTCTCTTATTCTCTCTCATATACATATGCATATATGCAAATACACATACATATACACACATATATATGCATCTTATCTATTAGCTATCTATTTAATCTATTTGTAAACCTTTTTACGTATCTCAAAAGAAGCTATCAGTCTTTGTCTTATCCCACAGAGTTCTCTTCTCCTTGTCCTCAATGAGTGCTTCCCAAATCACATGCAGATCCCCAGACTCACCTTACTGCATCTGAATTCCCCAAAGGTGAGAATGAGGAATCTGCTCTATAACCAGTTTTTTAGTGTTCCCTGTCCCTGTGGGAAATGGAAGGGCAGGCATACACAGTCACACATGGTAAGTCTCATGTGACCTCATGAAACCCACAAGGTTCCAATCTGTGACACCACATTTAGGACCCATTTGTCTGGATTTCTCTTTATTTTTCTTCATCTTCTGAATCTGTCTTCAAGACCTGACCCCAAGGCCTCAACTGCTTCTTGCGTTGTTTCACCACCAACGTTCTTTTTAGTACTATTCCTGAAAGAAAGCGATCTTGATTCACACTGTCTCCTCAAGCACTCCAATTTCCATCCCAAGAAACCCATCACAATTATTGTCCCAAAATTCATCAATAGAAGCTGGTGAGAGGCTGGGTGACAGCGTGGTTGGTAAAGTGCTTGCTGTGCAGGCTTGAGGATCTGAGTTCGGATTCCCAGTAGCCATGTGAAAGGTCAAACAAACATCTTTAGGGTTTGCAAACCAGGCCACCCAGTGAAAGTGGTGAGTTCCAGGCTCCATGAGAAATGCTGTCTCAAAGATAAGCTGGAAAGTGCTTCTTTGTGTTCATTCCAATTTTAGCCCTAGTTGGTTAAGGCACCAATTTACCTTTCTGGAAAATATGCATATATGTTACTATATGCCAATATACCACAACACACATAGTATTATTGTCTCTGCAGGCATACATTACACCCATTTAATGGAATATTCATAAAACAATTTTTCCTTTCTTTGATCAAGTAGTTTATATATATATATATATAGCTATATACAAATTTTTTCTTTGGACTTAATGGTACAGTTCATACATATATCATGAATATACTTTTACACATGCTGATGATGAATATTTTGTGCTTCCAGTGAGAATGTTTTTCTCGAACTTGGTTATATATTAGAATCTTTAGGAAATCCTTTTCTTTTCAAGTGTCCAAACCTGGAAACATCATCCCACCTTCTTTAAATTTCATTCAGTTCATCTGAGGTTGGCTAACAGAACAGCACTTGTATTAACGTCTAAGGTGATTCTTTATATATGTGATAAGGCACATCTACCAACTTATTCTCCAAAGTGAAATTCACCAGATAATAGTATAGCTATCTGCTGAGACTTGTTACAATGCCATAGCAATTTGAAAATTGCTTTTTTTCTTCCTATATATAATGAGTCCATTGAAATGTTGATGGAGATATCAGTGAATCTGTTTATTACTTAAGGTAATATAAATGTTTTAACAATACCTGTTTTTCCAATCCATGAACACAGAATGCCTTCCCATGCATTTGTGTCTACTTTAATCTATCTCAATATTTGTAGCTTTAGGCATATAGTTCTTTTACTTCCTTGTTTAAGAATACCCATAAGTATTTCATTCTTCTGATGTTATTAGAAGAGGCATTGTTGTTCTTATTTTTTGGACAATTTGTTGTTGGTGTGTAAAAATGCAACTGATTTTTGTATGTCAACTTATATCCATCCAGCAAGTGGATGAATTTGTTGATTAGTTCTGACAGTTTTTTGATGAGGTAGTTGGAAGATGGGGACTTACACATAAGGTCATATTGTCTACACTTAGTTTGAGTGCTCTAATTCAGATTTACTTCCTTTTTCTTGAGACAGGGTCTCATGTATCTTAGACTGGTTTTAAACTTACTTTATATCTAGCAATGGTGTTAACACTAGTCAAGGAATGGTGTTACCCACGGTGTTCGGGTCTTCCTACATTGTGGGCATCTGCAACCTGCATGCTTACTTAGCTATCCTGATAGGATCCCATCAGAGTGGGATCAGCAGGAATTGAATCAGGCTGGATCAAGAGGGGATGTGGAAAAGTCAAAAAACAAATCGAGTTTATTATAGAATCTAACTCTTTATATACTATGAAACAAGGATGACATCTACACACTGTACAGAGGGGTGATGTCAACTGTGGCAGACAGACTACACGTGCAAGGTCAACAATAGGTGGGGCCACCACCAACCATAGAGCCCTGTCAATCCTTAAACACGTTAATATCCTAATGGCCTCATTCATTGTGGTGAAATAACAGGCTGCTGATTTATACAAAGGTCAGGAATATGGTGATACAATTATGATAAAGCTCTGTGTCTATCCTTTAAACATGCTAATTAATGTCTTAATGGCTCTCAAGGAATGGAAAGAGACATGCAGGAAACACTTCTGCCCTCGATCCCCCATTTCATTTCCAGACAGGACAAGCTCCATTCCTGTCCCCTGAGGGGAAATCAATAGGAGTTGGTCTCTCCCATTGCTAGCAATGGGAGGCACACTGTTACTATTTGACTGAAGAAAATGCTCTAGGCATCTGTTCTACTAGAAATCAGGGTCTTGAGCTTCCGTGCTCTCTACGCTATTTCAATTAACAAAAATCAAGATATTCCCCACAGTCATGCCCAGAAATCCACTTCCCAGGTAATTATAGATTCTAGCAAGCTGACAACTAACCAACAGTCACTCTAGGAGCTGGTCATCTATAGCAGTTATTATCTTGTGGTAAATTATTTGTGCATCTATTAACCAAGTGAGATTTATTTTTCATTCTATTAATACAGTCTACCACATTAATCGACTGTGTGTATTGAGCCATTTTTGTATTCTCAAGATAAATCCTATTTGATCATGGCATATATTTCTTTATACATGATACTGAATTTGGTTTGTTGGTATTTTCTTAGGGATATCTGCAACCAAGTTCGTCAGGGATATTGGCCTATATTTTTCTCATCTTGAATGACCTTTCTCTGGCTTTAAGATTAGAATAATGCTGGCCACAGAGGATGAGTTTACAAGAGTAGTCTCTTCTTCGAGTCTTGGAAAGAGTTTGGAAGGGATTGATATGTAATGAATTCAACTTCTGAGTCTTACTTTGATGATAGAGTTTACTACCGATTCATTCTCATTGTTATTACTTTTCTTAGATTTTCTATTTCTTTGTGATCCTCTCTTGTTAGCTTGTGTGTGTACAGAAATCTATCTCTTATTTCTTTCTAGGTTATCTAATTTGTTGGTAAGTACAATTCCTCATGGCTATCTTGTCTGTGAATTTCTATAGTATCACTTTGACCATTTGTAACATCTTTTCTTTCATTTCTGATTTTAGTTTAGACTTTTTTCTTTCTTTAGTCCAATGAAACGTTGATTTTATCTTTCACAAAAAGTAACTCTGTTTAATTGATCTTTTGCATGGATTTTTCTCATCTTTATTCCATTTTCTAACTGTGACTCATCATCTTCTTTTTCTAACTCCTTTGGATATAACATTAGATTTCTTGCTTGAGGTCTTTAATGTATCTTTATGTAGACTCTTAGAACGACTTTTGCTATATTATGTAAGTTTCTGATATATCATGCTTCAAATTTTACTTATATCAGCATATTTTAAATTTTAATTGCTGGCTGCTTTTATTTTTTGACCCCTTGTTATTTCAGAAAGGAGTTAACTTTGCACTGTTTATAAAAAAAAAGCTTTCTGGCTTTCCTGTGATTGATTTCTAGTATTCATACCATTGCAATCAGAAAAAAAAAAAAAAGAAGTCTGCTATCATTTTAATCTTCTTAAGTTTCTCCACGACTTACTTTGTGGGTTGGACAGCTGGCTCAGCCAGTGAAGTGCTTGCCACTCAAGCATGAAGAACTGTGTTTGGATCATCCCAGAAACCTCATAAAAAAATGGGATGCAGCAGTGTATATCTGTAGTCAGCAGTTGGGAGGCAGAGACAAGCAGATCCCAGGAATAAACAAAGAGACTTGCTTTGAGACCTAACAGATGACTTTTTGTGGAAATGTTCCAAGTGTCTTTGACAAGAACATGTTCTGTGGCTACTGTGTGGAACACACTACTACTCTGAGGTCTCTTTGGTTAAGTGTAACTCACACCCAGTGTTTCCTTACTGACCCTCTGCCTCAGCCATCCATTGTCGAAAGGAAATATTCATCTTCAATTATTATACAGTAGGTTTCTTCCTTTCTATTCTATCAACATTTGCTTTATATCTGTAGATACTTTGATGTTCAGTGCATATCTATTTTGTACATGTGTATTTGTTTACCCTATTATGATTATACACTTCTTTTTCTCTCTGGTATAGCTTTCAACTTAATTTTGCCTGATATACATATGGGCCGTTCTCTGATGCTTTTTGTTTACCATTTGCACAAGCTGTCTTTTCTACGCTTTACCTCCAGCCTGAATCCTTAAATCGAAAGTGAGTTTCTTACAAACATCAGATTCGGATCTTGTTTTAAATATATTCAACCATTCTCTATTTTTTGACTGAGGCGTTTAGCCCATTTACGCTCAAAGTAACTTTGCAGGAAAGGACGTTGTTGTTACTATTTTATTAATTGCTTTCTGTCTGTCTTATAGCTTTGCTCCTCATTTCCCCTTCCGCTGTCCTCCTTTGTGTGCTGTTGAATTTTCATAATGATACACTGTGATTCCCTTACTTTTTTTCTGCCTCACTATGGCATTAATTTACATTTCCCTGATTACCAGTTAGAGGAACCATCTCCTCCTGTAACTCAGAGAAGCAGGAATGACTCTGTCCATGTCTGAGTAACAAGGACTGACAGCATCCAATGCCTATGAGCAGAGTAGTGATACCCAGTGCTTGAGGACGGTCTTGCTTCCTCCCAGGCTGTGATGTGCTATTCTCATCCAATATTGTGAAAAAAGCATCGTTTTATCAAAGAAAACAAGAAGTTTTAATGGGACAGACAAGAAGAGATAAAGGCATTAACCTCATCCAATTCTAAGATTCTTTTTTTTTAATTTTTTTATTTATTCAATTGTGCGTGTGTGCATGTGTGTATGCGTGTATATGTGTGTGTGTAGAACCACAGGTGAATTCGGGAACCACCATGGACCACCTCCACCTCCTCCTGGTTTACTCTGCCCCAGGATTTACAGGCTCCGCCCTACCAGGACCAGAAACGCAAGCTTCCACTTCCCCCAGGCATCTCTATGTGGGGTCTCGGATCCAAACTCAGGACCCTCCACCTGCAAGGCAGAGGCTTAACCCCTGAGCCACCTCTCCAGTCCCCCAATTCTAAGATTCTTGCATAAAATGGACACATTAGGCTTCCCAGGTCCTTGCTTTGTCTTCTTATTCTTCCTTCACCCTCATCGTCTGTGCTATTCTTTGGTGTTGTGAGACTCCAAAGAGTAAATAATGTGGCGCTTTTCTTTGTGAAGTATATTTCAGATATATTTAAAAACCTATTATCACACTTAGCAAGTTGGAAAAATAACCATAGCATAAAAGTCCCAGTCAAGGTCTGAAGTTGGAAGAGAGAACAAGAATTTCTGTGCTACTGAAATATTTTGGAAGAACTGAGTTCTGTGTTTATCCCTGGACGTGTCAAGAGATCTGGGGTGAAAGGTCAGGACAGCAGATGCTTTGCTGATATTGAAGGAGTTCAGAAGAAACACAAACACATAAGACTCAAATTTTTAGCAAAAACTAAACTGAAATAAAATAAAGTAAAATAAAATAAAGGAATCTTAGTTGTCAGGGGTTGTAACATTTCTTGAAGACACGAAGCACTTGTATTTCACACAAGTTTCTGGACTGAAGTTTGCCCCAGAGTAGATGGGATGCAAGCAATGTGTGTGTTGGGGGGGAGAATATGTTGTCTTTTTTTCTTGCAGGTGGATTGAGGGGTTCCTACCTAGGAGGAAAGAAAAGCAGGAGGGAAACCTAAGACAAAAATTCATGCTTCGAATCAGTGACATTTAGCAATGTGATTAGGCAGTGACATTAAACAAGTTCCCAAACCATTTCCAAGTTATTTCTGCGGACACCTGCGCTGCTCAGGAAAACTAGGGTTGCCGTGGGAAAACACTTGTTCTTCCTTAAAACCCAAGGGTGCCTGAAAAGTTCAAGGAAACCATGGTTGGTTCTTTCACCAGCTTCTCTGGTCTTGGTGCTTAAGAAAGACTTTCTTTCTACCTTGAGAAACAACCGAAGGAAAAATATTTGACCAGAACCTGGGAAGATAAGAAGCAAGGCAAGAAAAGAAAATCAACAAACCACAATCCAGAACTTCAGAGACTATATCAATCACATAGAACTAGGCCAGCCTAATCTCTCCCCATCCTGGAGCTCAGGGACATTTGCGGAAGAGGGGGCGGTAAGATTGTAAGAGCAAAAGGATGGGAGGAGCAACGATTTGCAAGATTCTCAACAATAGTTGGGGCCAAAGCAATCATAATAGGACTTTGCATGCCCTGCGCAATGTCCAGCGCACTGTTGCCCTCATAAAGTCTAGCATCTGTTAAGGGCACCGAGACCCCTGGAGGCAAGGGATTGACAGCCATAGTAGTGATCTTATGCTTAAGGGGAACAAGAGAAAGGGCTTATGGAAATGCCACTGGGTCCTTATATGTCATCGGAGAGGAGGACCCAGTGGAGAGTTAGGTGTACACAATAAAGGACTCTCTGGGAATTGGGGGGGAGGCACTGGGGGATGGGGAGGGGGAGGAGGGGGTTCGGGGGGAGGAGGGGGGAGGGAGGGAAATGGTAAAAAAATTTTAAAATGTATAATTAAATTTTTAATAAAAAAAGAAGCAAGGCAAGGTAATAATGCTGTTTTCCCAAGTGACACTACCCACCTGACACCTGTCTCTGGGGGCAGATGTGTGATATGAAGGCTAGGCTTTCATCATGATGATACACGTGTATTTAATCTCCAGTATCACAAGTTTATCAAGTTCTGCTTTGACAGCCCCACGTAACTATCATCCAGGGCCAGCATTGTACCTGCTAGCTGCAACCAGAGTAAGAGCTTGCCAGAAAGTAATGCCTGCCTACTAAAAATCTAACACACTCACACCCCTCATTCATGGCTATCATATTACCAATGCCTTCTCTTATCTGCTTCTTCCCTGCCCACTTGTTGAGTCCTGTCTCAGGTCTCCACGCTCCTTTCACCCAAAATGGATTTATTCTTACTTCTTGCCCATGGATGTTGTAGTACCTAGTGAAGGAAGGAGCAATAGACAGCTCTCCAAATTGCTCTAAGGCCTCAAATCTAGTTGGCAGATGTATTTTAAAAGCTTGTCCACCATGCCCAAGCTGTACTGGCAGATATAGCATATGCCTATGTTTCATTGGTCAGTCACACTCCACTTTGTGGGAGGCTTAGAAATATAGTCTAGCTATGAGCTCCATGAAAAAAAAGGAAATAGATTTGACAAGCAGCTAGCCAGACTGTGCAATATCTTTCTATATAAATTTCAGCTTAGTTTTTTCTTCTTGATTTTTTTTCTTTCTATCTACCACTTTGTATTGTTCAATAAAATCCTCTTATTTGAAACAACCTTTGAGAGATCAAATTTCATTCTCAATGATAAATTTTAATGCCTGGATCAATGGACATATGTAATACAAGAACCGGGACCCTCCTCAGGAGTCCCCTTCCACCATGGGGAAGGAAAGGAGAGAAGGTATTGGAGTGGGATATGTGGAGAGTAAACTGCCATCTTGCCTGGAAATCTGCCTAAGAGAACTGTGTAAATGCCTTAACCTTACAAGTTGAGCAAACTACTGCTTGCATGGACAGGAAGAAGCAGAGGAGAATACAGAAAAGCACCCCAGCCTTCCACTCCTAGAAGCAGCTCCTTAAGGCGCCAGCAGCATCGCCTCCACCCAGTTGTGACCATCAACAAAACATCAGATGCTATCAATTGTTCAGTGAGGACACTGAATACACAACTGTTCCCAGCTGAAAAGCGCTGAGCTGGAGAGAAAGTCAGTTTAGTTCTTTCTACAAATAAGAAACTCCAAAGTAATAGCATTTCTGGCCAGTTACAAAGATAATATCTTACTTACAGGACTCAAGGAAGTACATGTCACTCTGTATGTATATGCATATGTATATGTATGTGTATGTGTATGTGTATCTGTATGTGTATATGATGTATATGTATATGTATATATGATGTTTATGTTTTTGTTTATATTTATGTATATACACACATATACCTATGGGCTTACTTATTTATTAGGTGATTAAATCACTTGTTTAATGTTGAAGAAAATTAAGAAATATCAATGGTTCAATGATTTGGTCAAAGAAAAATGAAACACCTATGCTCACTATAAACTATACACTGTAACATATATTTTGTATCTTTAATACAATGTATTAATATTATTATGTATTATATAATGTATTAATATTTTAATATAATGTATTAAATACATTGTAAGCACTTAATGTTATTTACTGATTTTTAAGTAAATTGCTGAAGATAATATATCGGTTTCTCAGGTACATGAATTGAGGTTTGGAGTGATTAGGACAGTTTGCCAATTTTTCTTTGTAAAGAAAGGAAGCATGGCAGCTTATGATTCAAACTCAGCTCTGTTTTGCCTTCAAAACCCATGCTACTGTGTAATTACTTTCCACTGGGAATTCCCCAGGCGGCTTCCCTACTTTCTCAACGTGAACAAAAACCCTGGGAGAGATGTGTTCACGTTGATCAGCAATACAGCTGCCAGAGGCAGCCCTCATTGTGTCATGGCTCGTCAAAGCCACCAGCAGTTTGTATTACTAGACTCAAAAGTCCTCTGAAGGAGGCGCTTGGAATCTATGCCACAGAGAAGATAGAGTGGGAACGAAAAGGAGAGTTAGCATTGTCACAAGTCAGTAGCCCAAGGACATAGTTAAGAGGCTATATGACCTCCTTCTACAAGGAAGAAACAGAGAATGTCTTGTCTTTGCAAAAACTCAAATGACATCCAAGGACATTTCTGAACAGATCTCATCTTTGGATGCTTCTGTTCTCCACGCTGACTCAACAATGTTCAACCCAAACAAAAATGTCACAACTTAGCTATCTTGGTTGACCAACCCAGCTACAAGCTGAGAAGCACTAAGGTTGTCCAAATGGCTAGGGATTTGGAGTCACTGTATGTTAACACTACAATTATGGCCTCCTCGGAACCACTCTATTCAAACCACCTCCCAAACTTCTCTCCCATCTTCTCAACCTGTTATTGAGCTACCTGTAGCTATAGTATGAAGTGAGGAGCAAGCAATCACTAAAAACATGCCTTATGCATACTGTCCAAAGGATGCAAATTAGAAGAATAAAGCAACACCTCACATTGGTTAGCATCTAAATTCAGAGCTCTATGCACCCCTTGTCCTAGCACGAGTACTAAGTAACAAGCACTTTCATCCATTGCCTGAACAGTGCAGCACTGTAGATGCACTGGCTGGCAGATTCTTACAAAACTAAACATCTTCTATTCATTTAATCTGGCAGTTGTGCTCCTTGTTATTTAACCAAAAGAAGACAGAAACTTATGTTCACATAAAACCTGCACAGCTCTATTCACAATTCTGAATCTGGAAACAACTAAGATATTGTTTAGTAGGTAAATTAATGAACTGGTATAAACATCTTCTATTCATTTAATCTGGCAGTTGTGCTCCTTGTTATTTAACCAAAAGAGATAGAAACTTATGTTCACATAAAACCTGCACAGCTCTATTCACAATTCTGAATTTGGAAACAACTAAGATATTGTTTAGTAGGTAAATTAATGAACTGGTATGTCCAGATTATTATAATTGCCCAGAACATTTTTGTGATGTTATTGAGCACTAAAAATAAATGACCAATTAAGCCATAACAAAACATATAGAAACTTAGGTGAATATTACTAAGAAAGCAATTCTACCCTGAAAAGACTGCATGTTATGTATGTGTTCATCTATATAGCATTCTGGAAAAATTGAAATTATGACAGTATTAAAATATTAGTGGTTTCCAGGGGTGATGGAGGAAGGACTGATTTGGTAGAGAATGGAAGGATTCTGGGATAAGGAAGCAGCAATACATGACATCAAAATGGTGATGAATTGGTTCCTCCCTAGAGAATACACACCACCAAATGTGGACATGAACTTTGAGTGATAATGACATGCTAATGCAAGTTCAGCAATGCACCACTCTGGTACAAGTGTTGATAATAGGGGAAGTTATGCATGTACAATGCTGGGAGTACATGTGAAATCTCTACACCTCCCTCTCAATTCTTCTGAGAATGTAAAACTTGTGAAACTAAAGTCTATTAAAACAATCAGTGAAATAATAGATAAACACACATCAATTTAGGTTCAGGTAACTGTTGTTAACATAGGTACTGGGCTGGAGGTGAACCGCTGTAAACCAAATACAATCCTATCCTTCATTGCTGAAATTATTGCAAGAGGAGCTTATTATCCACATGTATGAGTGCAGAATATTTATGAGAGGGAGCATCGTGACACATGGAGAATGCTGTGATGAGCTAGGCACACTGCCACAAGACCCGCATAAGATCTGGTCTATCAATAATTCAACACGGAAAGGGCAAGATCTCAAGAGATGGACACCACAGTGCTCCAAAAGACATGTGGGGCAACACAAGGTAGCAGGGGAGGTAAAAGAGTGATTTCCTCATGGTATACACTCATGTATCTACCGTGCTCTGGCAAGTACCAGGTACAGGTTAGTGTGGCATCCCAGAAGCAACTCAGTGGGCTGCATACGCAAAAGGGCAGGAAAGTGGGAGGGTAGGGGAAGACTTGTTGGGAAGATTTGTAGTGGAAAAAGGAGGGAAAAGAAAGTGGGTACCAAGGGCTTAAAAATTACATAATTGCACTATATCCATGTATGAAATTCCAAAACAAGGAAGTATATATATCTATATCTAGTTTATCTGTATTATAAGTAGATATTGGTAAATATGATTTATAGACAGATAAATATTAGTAAATGTGATTAGATTAGAAATACTTGTTTGGCTTGTTGTTGCGGTTTAGTGTGTTTTGTTTTATATCTCTATGGTCAGCTGAGAGAACATAACCCAAGTAGCTGCTGCCCTTTTCAACCAGGACTGCAGAACAAAACATACAAGGAAGAACCTGGACCCCAAGTTGACAACTGGCCCCCACCCTACTTGATCCATATGTGAAGATCAGGCCAACTGAGCCCAACTTGGATAACTAAGACACTTCCAGCTGAGGTTCTATTAAATGTGATCCAAAGGCCTGGTGCTATAGCTCAGTGATAGAGTGTTAGCCTAGGATGGGTGAGTCCTAGGGCTCAGTCCCCACAGTCCCCAATCTCCAGCATCACAAATGCATATGAGAGAGAAACAGAGAGACAAGCCAACTCTTGGAGATGAAAACAGTTAATATCATTTTATAATAATATGATATCATATAATCATATTTACCATATAATCATAATAATATGATAATATAATAATAATTACTCTTTAAAGCCACTTGTTTTGACAGTGCTTTATTGCATAGCACCTACACACTAATGCAAACATAGAACAAGGACAACCTTATATACATGCTGCTATGATCAAAGTTGACTTTAAAAAAGAGATCCAAGTGGACAATCTTTTGTGACCTGGGCTTCGTGGGCTTGCTGAGCCTCACAGGAAACAGACACAACCAATGTTCTTCAGCTTTGCCATGGTTCCCAACCATATGGAAAATCAATTGCAACAGCTTATTGCTCATATGTTATGCTATAAACTAGTTAAAACAAAGAAGACATGAAAGTGGGAGGAGGATGTGTGTTCCAAGGACGGGAAGATAAGATCAAAATGCATCATAAACACTTATGAAGTTTAGGGAATGGGAGGGTGGAAGGGGGAGGCACTGGGAAAAGGGGATGGGGGGTGAAAGGAAGTGGAAAAGGGGGGAAGGGTGGAAGGAGGGAGGGGAAAGGGGCACTCGTTAAGCTTGCATGGTTGGGGGAAAATGAATAAATATAATAAAATAAAAAAATTAAAATATTATTTTAAAAAGAGTTATAAATTGAAACAAGGAGTGGAGAGGAAGATTTTGAGTTTTTTAAGAGACACAGATATTGTTCCAAATCAAAACAATGTCATAAATTAAGACAGACAAGAATTATCAGAGTGTTGAGGGTTCACTACTCAAATCGAAGTTTGTTTATTTGCTGGCTTTAAGAAACAGGGTGTCATGGAGCTAAGACGCGCCTCAAACTTACTGCCCATCCAAGGATGACTTTCAGCTCCTGATCTTCCAGTTCATCTTCCAAATACTAGGAGACAGCATGTGCCACTGTGCTTGGCTGAAATCAAAAGACTTTTGCATCTTTCTTGTTTTTTAGCAAGAAAGCATGGAAGGTAAGTTGGGATGAGATTTCAGAGATGTTGAATATTAACGCATGGAAATTAGATGCACAGCCCAGGAGAAACAGCAATGACTGTAGCTGCCTTTGAGATGGGAACCAAACAGGTAAGTTCTAGTAGAATCTCCTTGAACATTTATCAGAAATATGAGTGGACAGTCATTATTGGAGAGACCATTTCAAAAAAAAATCTAGGAAATAAATTTGTTTGTACATCATAAAATGGGCTTGGGAAACATCACCTGTTCTGTGGTGTTACATGTTTATTGAAAGAAGTTCCAAGTAGTTCTCATAGAGACATCGTCTAGGTTCTGAAGAGACAGATCAATAAAGGAGGCCGAATCAAACATCAGTCTGCAAATGGCCCACGTCCGCACTGTTCTGAATCACCTAGTTGGCAGAGATAAGAAAGTCCAGCAGGAAGAGTGGAAACTTGGAAGTTGTTGGAGCTGGCTGAGTGTTGAAGTGAGTCTCTTCCTGGGGGCGGGGAGTCACCTAGAACAGATCTCTAGGCTCAAATCTCAATCTCTTCTGTCATAAACTGCCTCCTTCCTTTAACACGGGGAAGCAGGACAGTTCAAGGGAGAAGGACCGGGCCAGCTTGAGGCAGATTTCACTAGAGACACCAAGTCCTCAATTGCAAATGCCAATCTCAATCTGTCCGTCAGAGGCAGGTAAGAAAGGGCATTTTTAAAGGGAACTCTCCTGAGGGGAAAAACCGCCAGGAAAAAAAAAATATATGCTCAGATGACCAACCTAAGGAAATATGAGGTGGGACTCAAGGAAGTCAGGCAAAAGAAGAGAAAATAAATTCTGCATGCACCACTTCCTGCCGCCATTTCTCCCTTGTACAGTTGCTATGGGAACTGTGTTCTGGAAGCTCTCAAGCACTCTAAGGCTGTGTCTAGCCAGGGCAAAGTGATTTGGGCTGAAATGACCAGTCAATTTAAGCCAGCTGGTTTAACTGATTTATTTTCAACTCTGGCTTCCCCTCAAAACCAGCCAAATTGAGTGGTTGCTTAACTGAATTCAATGGGCATCTGATTCAATGGGTACCTGGCAGAAATCAGATTGGTGGTGTACCTGTTGGTATTTGTGTCCTGGACTAGCGATATGATGGTGCGCTTGCAATAGATCTGCCCCCATTGAGCCTAGCTGCTTCTGGGATTCTAAGCAGCTCTAAGAGGGCATGGAGAGTGGTCAGGAAGACAGGAAAAGACTAGCTGAATAATTTATATCCTAGTGTGAGGAATCTAGGCACACACAAACTGAAGAGCAGGGAAAAGCAGTCAGTCGACCAAGCAAAAAGGAAGCAGGAGAGAACTGTCGTACAAAGCAAGGCAGAAGTAAAAGATGAATTGGGTCACAAGCACACACATACACCCAGGTCATTCTACCCAGGCCAGAGGCTGCTTATCAAATCACTGCCTGTCATTAAGAAACTGAAGGGTTTACCCTCATTTCCTCCAGTGCCAACATCCTACGGATGTTAATCATCTCTAAGTCAAACTGTCCAACAATAGCCTGCATCCTTCCCCCTTAGATCAAGCTTCGGGACAACTGGTCCAATCACAGGCAATAATGTCCATGAAATTCTCCCAACTGAACACCTCCGGGCACCTCTGCTGAGTCCCTCGTTCTCACACCAACTCCCATCTATCAACTCCATATGCAAAACATGTCTTCCAAAGTTTTCTACTCCTGTGCATGTATGCATGTGTGTGTGCATGTATGTCCATGTACGTGTGTGTGTGTGTGTGTGTGTATGTGTGTGTGTGTGTGTGTGTGTGTGTGGGTGTACTGGTTGGACAACTGTTCCTAAGACCCCCATTCATTTGAAATACAAATGGGAAATAAGATAGAACACCTTATCCCTAACGAATTAGTCCATGAGACCTTCAATTATGGAAAACACCTTAGAGAGTGTCAAAACAGAAATTCCTAATGGCAAGTCAGACTGAAGAATTATTTCTACATTTTAAAAAATTCATGTGTAGGTTGGAGACATGGCTCAGGGGTTAAGCCTCTGCCTCTGCAAGCAGAAGGTCCTGAGTTCAAATTCTGGATAAATATAAAAATGCCAGGCAGAATGGCAGTGGACTGCACTTCTAGCACTGCAAGGAGCAGCCTGGGAAACTCCAGAGCAAAACAAAGAGGAAGTAGAACCATCTAGGGTGATTCCTGAAGTCAGTCACCCTTGGGCCTTCACAGACACACACAGTGTCCTCTGATTCACACAGATACATAGTACACAGAGAGAGAGAGATGCAAAAAAAGAGAGAGATAAATAAAAATGCACTTACTATAGTCTATAAACTAAAATTTGGCATTTTGCTCTAATCAAAAATCAGACTATAAGGTTCTGAAAATTTTGAATGATGATAAATAATAACTAGTGTACACTGGACTTTATAAAGACTGTCACATATTGTCTCGGCTTCTACTTTAATTCATAAGGTTTTATAGTTGAGACTTGAAAACAATGAATACCTAACTTTTTTATCTCAAACTTAATCTTTTATGACATTTTCAGGGACTATGTACCTCTCTAAATCTTTACTTTCCTGTTGTTAAAGTTGCTGGTTTTGAATCAATTTTTCTTTCTTTCATTTCCTATGTCACTAGCGATAAACTATGAACTTAGAATCAGATTGGCCTCTACGTAACAAATTGTACATATGTCTACTGAAGTTTCTCTTGTTGTTAATAAAACATTTCAAACCCAATATCATCTGATTAAAAAAATATTTAAAATTCGTCATCTCTCCTGAAGAGCAAAGATCAGGTTGGAGACCACACGTGGAAATACTGATGGAATAAATGATACATAAAGGCTTCAAGTCATCAAGCAAATTCAGGACTTTGATTAGTGTGATCTATTTGCTAAGTTGTGTGTGTATGTGTGTGTGTGTATGTGTGTGTGTGTGTGTGTACTGGACAGTACAGGGGTGGGTGATGGGAAAAAGTTAACACACCAGCTGTCTTAACACTAGTTCTAATGTGTCTTTGATTTGCTTCTTTCTCTTTCACATTAGTACAGCCCAGTCATGAAGATGATATTAAGAATTTACATTGACAGACAGCTAATTCATAATTTGATTCAAGTACTTAAGATATCTCACAACAAAACCAGTTAATAACAGTTGGTTATGTTCTAATGTAAAACCAGTGTCATCCCAAGAACAGTGTATTTCTCCATAGATTTTTTTCTATACTGATTTTGTTAGGACCAGAATAGGACACATCCTAACAGCTAATTGGATGATAGATGTGTGTGGGGAGGCATGTTATGTAAATGGTATACCCTGGCCAGAATGGGGCTTTATTAGCATCAGTAAAGCATTGCTATCAGGATTTTCAGACACCAGAGCAGGAAGAGATTTAAATTCCACTTAGGATCAGATCCCCTTGAGACTTCAGAGCTAGGATTCCAGACCCTGATGAGAAATATATGCAGTTTTCTTCCAGGAAAAATAAATCAATAAATAGCAGTATATTCTCTAAAACTGAAGTAGTTTTCGTCCTGGAAACTTTCAATGCCTTCAGCTGATTGTGTTAGGTCATCTAATACATTTTGGGTTAAAATGACAAGCTGAGAATATTGTTTTACATACATAAGGCTGTTTTTGCCAATGGGGACAAAGATTCAGATTCTTCCTAAGGCAAATTTTGAAAAATGAAATAGTCTTCCAGTTTCTCTTCCATTGCTAGGATGAAATATTCTGACCCATTGAAATATTCAGTTTATGGGGATTATTATTGGTTTAAGGTTTTGTAGTAAACAGAGTCCGGGTGGGACTCACAGCAAAAGACAGAAGTGGAAGCAGCCTCCTGTTACATCGGTCATGAGAGGAAGAAGGAGGGAGGAGGGAGGAGGGAGGAGGGTGGAGAGAGGAGGGAGGAGGGAGGAGGGAGGAGGGAAGAGGAGGAGGAGGAAGGAGGAGGAAGAGAAAGAGAGAGAGAGAGAGAGAGAGAGAGAGAGAACCTCCAATCATGGCCTTCCTCCAGCAAGACGCCACCTTCACAAGGTTCTATAACCTTCCCCAAAGCACTACCAGCTGGGGATCAAGTTACTTAAACATGTGAGCCCATGGGAAACAATTTACATTCCAACCACTGCAGTCAGTAATTCTTTGCTTTCTCCCAGGCAAGGAAAGGTCAAGCGAAAAATGGTTATATCTCAACTTTTCTAGGAAAGGATTTCACATCTACACGTGGTCTCATATAAAGGTTCAGACTGCCTTGATCCCAAGAGACCAAGATGTAAGGTACAGAACAATCTGTCACAAAATATTCTTAGTAGGGGAAAGATGAAACACGCTGGAAGAATAAGAAGAGCAAGGCACAGATGCAAGACGGGGATGCTTATGAGGATGCTTAACAGGCCCCAAAGCCGCAGGGGCCTGTGAGCCACCTCCAAGATCCTTACGGCATCAGGTGCAAATATAGCATCTTCAGGCCTGGCTTCTTCTGGGTCCTCGATCACCATGGCATGCCAATAGGAATCAAGACTCAAGACAAACCACAGTTTGCAGGATTCTATAGATGCTCCATTGTTTCTGGATCTGCTAACCCAGACACTTCTAGAATGTATTTTACATACTGGTTGTCATGGTTTGAAATGTGAGTTGTCCCCTGCAGATTCATGTGTTTGAATCTTTAGTTGTTTGGGAAGGTCACGGCATCTTTAGGAGGTGGAGCCTTGCTGGAGGAAGGCAGTCATGAGGGGTAGGCCTTGAGGTTGGTTAGCCCCACCCTGTTTGAGTGAGTGAGTCTGCTCTTGCAGTTTTCAGCTTGCAGAAGCTCTCAGCCTCCACGATGGATGTAACTTAGGCCTCCTCCAGCTTCTGCCAGCCATACATGCCTTTCTTACCATAACAGATTGAATCTCCCCTCTGGAACTGTAAGCTGAAAAAAAAAATCTCCCCTTCCCCCCTTAAGTTGCTTGAGTTTGAATGTTGTCTCATAGCAACAGAGAAGATGAACTACTACACCAGCTTTGTCTGACACAGAATTGTCCACCTATCAAGATTCCATGTTATCCCAGGATAATTCACTGTAATGTCACTAGTTCTCAGGAGTTTCTGTCATATGTCCCTCATTGCAAGAGATGCAAAGTCAGTGACTTGGAAATCTGTCCTGAAGGAAGGAGACGACTATTCAATAGCATGTGATGCAAGGTAGAAGCTAAGTATGGTTGGAGACACAAAGGCACAGAACATGTATGTGGCAGTTGTGGGAGGAGGGGTGTATCAAGGACAGGATTAGGGATTACATGGAATAGGCTCATTTCTATACTACAGGTCAAAGCAGACTTTTCAAACTTGACGATACTGACACTTTGGTTAAATGCTTCTTCACTGTATTGCAGGATGTTGAGTAGCAACCTTAGCTCCTAATTAGACTATAGCACTGTCTTCCCCTTCTAAACATTGTGAAACACTTTTAGGGGCAATATCACCCCAAACTGAGAACCATTTAATCAGGACTACGCTTTAGAAGAGCATAATCTATCCCACCTGCCAGAGGTACATTCACCAATTTGAATGCTCTCTGCACAGTTTCCTATATATCTTCCTTTACCCACTCCATCTTTCCTAGGTTAAGTACAGAAGGCTATCAGAGAACTAATAAAGATGGAAAGATGCATGTTATTTCTTAGGGAACCAGTTCGACATCTGGTTAAAAAATCTTACATGAACACTGTACAGCCAACTCTCCTCTTCTGAAAGTTCCACACCCACAATCTCAACCAACCCTGAATCAAAAATGAATGAGGCCTTGCTGCAATTGTACTTGCATTGAACATGTACAGATCTTGTCATTATTATAATCACTGTGATGGTTAATCCTGGGTGTCAACTTAACACACCTGGCATTAACTAAGATCAGATGAGACCACCTGAGGAGATTATCTGGATAATACAAATATCAGCCTGAGATCCAATGGGAACCTCCCTATATATATCTTATTGGAACTTCCCAGTAGTGGACTAGATAAAAGGAACCATAGAATAGGAGACTGGGAAGAAGAGAGACTCTCCAGGAATGCTTCAGCCGTCACCTACTAGCCTCTTGGATGGGTGTGATGTAGTCTGTCTCTAGCTTTGGCCAGCCAGAAGCTGGCCAGCCATGCTGCTTCTACCATGAAAGACTGTATTTCCCCTGTGGAAGTGTAAGTTGAATCAATCTCCCTTTCTCCCTTAAGTTATTTGACTTTGGGTGCTCTCTCATAGCAATAGTTAAGAGTAACCATTAGGATCACCATTTACACGTTGGCGTTGTATTGGGTACTATAACCTACAATATGTATGAGGATATGATGCCATTACATAAGGAACTTGAGTATCCTCAGATGTTAGCGTTCGCAGGAAGTCTAGAGCCTGTGACTACTGAGAGAACTCTATCATGCATTGTGTAGGTCATGAGAGTGTCAGGGTCTATAGATTCATTTTCCCATATGACGAAAGCACTCCTGGGAGACAGATACCACCTGTCGTTGCTCTCTGGGAACTACCCGGGCTGGAGGAATTTATCTTACCAAAGTCCCCAGCTCTTTAAGGGGCAGCCTACATCTTGCGATTGTCAGGGCAAAGTGACACCCATTCATTCTCTCCAGCTCAGGTCAACTGAAGCACCACGTCAGCCCCAGAGCCCTCTCAAGTTCTGCTCAATGCCACCTCTTTTCCTCTCCTCTCCACAGACACAATTTCAGGGAAAAAGGGAGATTTATTCAGCTTATGGCTCCAGAGAGAAGAAATAATCCTTCATGGCGGATTGGTTAGGTTCTAGAGGTAGCCTAAGTCACGTCCTTCATAGAGGATCAGAGCTGCAAGCAGTGCTAACTCCAGAAGCAGACTAACTAGCTCAAGAGGGGGGGGGCTAACCAACCTCAAGGCCAATATTCCGTAACAGCTTTCCTTCAGTGAGGCTCCTAAAGGTGCCATGACCTTCCCAAACACTTAGATTCAAACACGTGGGAGATAACTCATTTCAAACCATGACACCCAGTCTGGGATAACGTCTAAGTCATGGATCATGTTCCCAGACTCACAGCCATCCAGGAGGTAGTGTATACTCCACCCTGTTCTTCATCAACACCATCAACCCCATGAAGCACAAAGCTGGCTCATCGAAAAGGTCCTTGCCCCAAAAAAGCACGTGTGTAGCATGATCACTCCCAGCAAAGGTTTAAATCCCAAGGAGAGGGAAAATAACAGGAGATCATCGTTCTGTGGATCCAGAACACTTCTTTCTAACCCACCCCAACACTTGGCTTGGCCAAAGGCACAGGACTTTCTCTTGAGCCAACATGCTGACTCCTGGTTCCCGGCAGTGTCCAGGAGACAAGGCGCCACTCTTGTTCTCACTCAGTAAAGATCAGGAAGGTGACTCTCCAGCGAGGCAAAGCTGAAGCTTTTAAATCCAACCTCTGACCCAATTTCTCCCCCCCCCCTCCCCGCATGGCTCTTAGCTGCTGCTGCTTGCTGTGGCGTATGCTCTCTCTGGCTTCCCTAAATAACTCCCCCTCTTTGGCCTTTCGTCCTCCTTATTTTCACCTCCTAGCCCAAAGAGAGGAGGCTTTCAGAGCACAGTTAGAAAAGGAGGCCAGTGCTAGAGATGTAAAAGCTCCATTTCTGGCAGCTGCGAGTCTGGCCCTAAGCAAAATAAGTCGATGGCACTCTCTGGCCCCGAGCTCCCTTCTAGGCTCCTGGGAGGCTCCTGACACAGCTACTTCGATGTGCTGTGACCAGATCACAGTGATTTTGCTGAATTTTCCCCTCTTGTATTTTCCAAGAACAGAGAGATAAGCAAAGCTAGCAGGTGTGAGGAAACACAGAAGGACCATTTCTGAGTCACACAGTCTTTATTCCTTCAAGTCATGCTTAGGAGAGAGTTTCTACCCCTCATGACTCAGGTGGAACTATCAGCACAGCTGATTAATGAGACAAAGACATCCCCTATGCCCTCACTGCATGGCAGCGCCAACAGACTAACCAGTCCTTTCATTCCACGTGGTAATATTCCCCCACCCCAGGGGATGGACATTCTGATAGCGGGCACCATCAGCCTCATGAAGCAAAATGTTAGCTCACCCAAAAGCAAACACATGGATGAAGTCCTTTCAACCAGTTTGACCAAGCTGACCATTTTGCTTGGGTGATATTTGGAAAGAATCCAACTAATCCTTTTGCTTTGCTCTCTTATTTTCCACTCTACTTCTGAAAAGCCTACTCAGCACCCACCAAGGGGCTTCATTAAAATAAACCCAGGACAATTCCGCAATGCAAAAATCCCACCCTTTGGATTCTCCTCAGGAGCACAGAGGGATTTTAGCTTCATCAGTCCTGCCCTCAAGACTTCATAAAGCTGTGCTCAGCTCAGCGAGAGCTTGGGATGCAGAGAACCCAACTTCTCAGTGCAACTTGAGATGCAGGACTGAGAAGAAAAGAAGACAAACAGGTGTATATCATCCTCTCAAATAATTGTACGAGTAGATCAAAACTTACCTGAACACATGCGAGGGAAGGAGAGTCGCCTCCCGGCATAACAACCATTACCATCTTTAATCTGAGCAGCTGTGATTACACACAAGAGACGTTCACAAGATCAGGCTTATTGATGTTTCCTCACAGAAGAAAGGGGTGGGGAGGATCATTAGACACTCACCTAGACTTGACCCACACTCCCTCCCTCCTAGCTGCATGTAATTCTGCACCAGTTGTAGATGATATGGGAAGGCCCTGGAAATAAGAGATATAAAGGCAAGTAAAGGAGGGGCGCTCCATCTTTGCAACTTTGGTGGGGCTGCTCTTCAGGAGCACCCATGCGTCTGTTAATAACCCCATAGTCATGTAAATAACTCACTAAACTAGGTGGAATTGTTTCCTTGGTCTATGTTGCCCATATATAACTATTTACATCTCTGGAGGAAAAAGTAGCACAGGAGTCCGTACCCAGGACTGAAAGACTTTCACACTTACATGCCAAGCAGAGCCTAAGCCACTCCACAAACCAGGCCTAGGGGAAAAGGGAGGGGGGCAGATATTCCCAGACTGCAGGTCACATGCTAACTCCCATCCACCTTCAGCCATCTCTGAATGGACTCGCACAAATTACAAGTTCCATTAACATGATGAGACTCTCTGCAAATTAAACACGGATCCCTAGAATATCAGTCTGTGAGACACACTTGTGAACATATTGTTTTGTAGTATTTGAGCTTGTTTTCCACAGAAAATCTTGTTTTCCTCCAACAATAACTGCCAGGAGTGCACATGTGGCTAATCTAGTTGGAACCAGGATAAAGCAATCAACAAACTTATTGTGCCTCCCACCCTCTTATTCCTAGACTGCTTCTTCTCTTTCCTTTTCTATTTTCTTGGATCCAAAAATACCAGTGATGATCAAAAGTATTTTTTTTTTTGCCCAAAAATTTCTATACCGTCTTGGTTCTTTGTCTCTCAGACGCTTGCTAAAGACTCACAGAACAATTGCTGTTACTGTGGTCTGCATATCTGACACCCACTAGTCTCCTCTGGGAGGCTTTCTATGCCTTCCTCATCGGTTCACTCCCTCGTGAGGCTCACTACTGCTTGGCCCTGGCCCTGCCTAGCTACATTCTTTTCGTAGCAATAGCAACTGGCGTTTCAACTTTTGTACTTTCAGGTTTGGGGTTTCTCCTAAAGGAACACATTTTGCAAGCTCTTTCTGAAATCTGTTGCACCTCAAAACCCTGAATACCCGAACACATCTTGCGCATCATCAGCTGCCACTATTTCCTCCACATCTCTGTCTGCCATACACTTCCAGTTATATTATGAAATATTTGAACTTTCCAGACTTGGGTATTTCATCATTCCACTGGCAATAAAAGGTTTGTGCATTATGTATTAAATGGAACTCTTACATTCTCTTGTTTAGTGGAAGAAAAAGGATCAGTTCAGAACTAAACTGCCATGACCACACCCGTTGTCCTGCCAACAGCTATGGGGGGAGTTGACCGAGCCCTCTTCATATTACAACTCAAAACAGTAGCTTGTCGCTGGGAAGGTGAATGATTCCCAGGAAGAGCTGGTTACTCAACAGAGAGTTATAGCAAGTAAAGAGATGTACAGAAGCCCAGTAGATGGGAAATGAGCTGCTAAGCTACATTTTACCTGCTGAGCCCCCTAGTGCCACAGCATTCTTACCGCCTCCAAACCCATCGTGGTGTTCAGAACCTGAGGACTTGTCAAAATCAGCAGGTGAGAGCCAGATTCTGTTCCCACTTCCCGAAGTACTTTATCCTTGCTTCCTTCTCCCATTTGTTAAAAATACAAGGCAATGAATATTCTACCCTCAGCCCTTGGTTGCCTGTTCAGTTTGCATGTACCTTCACTCAGGCGAATGACACAATACTCAGTTTCTGCTGCTTTTGGATAATTTGTTTGTATCTCCTACTGCCTCCTGGATCTCCTAAGTAAGGTCTCACTAGCAGCCCTAGCTGCCCCCAAAGTTCAGTCCATTGTGTATTTCCATTTCTTACTCCCTGTCTCAGACCAAGTGGGCAATCTATTATCATCACAATGGTCATCTTTACTCATGGAGTGTGCTCTAACTCCCCCCAAGAGTGCTGGATAGATACATTTACATACAAAGACCAGCCCTAGATTCTATTGGAATCTCCCTAGATCTCATTGGAATGGCCCAGTCCTGTACCAGATACAAGGAACCATACAACAGGAGACTGAGAAGAAAAAAAGACTCTCCAAGAATCCTCCAGTCTTCAGCCACCACCCACTAGCCTACTGGATGTCTTCAGTGATTTAGCCTGCCAGCTTCAGCAACCAGTCATGTTGCCTCTGCCATGAAAGACTGTTTCTCCCCTCTGGAATTCTAAGTTAAACAAATCTCCCTTTTTCTCTTAAGTTGATGGACTTTGAATGTTCTCTCACAGCAATAGTAACCATTACAATGACTTACATTTTTTCCTATTCATGTGTATATGGGATAAAGTTTAATTTAGAATCAGACATGGGAGGAAACTGACAGCAATAAGAAAGCAGAACAATTAGGACAACATTCAGGACTATGTGAATGTGATCTTTCTATATGTCTTATGGCATTCGCCTTTCTGCTTATGATGATGTCAGATGATACAGTGTCTACATAAGGAGTTGAAGTAGGGGGAATGGCGTAGACATAATGATACAGCATTAGACTGGCATATGTTATGAGAACATAGCAATACCCTGGCAATAGAGTGTGTGGGGGTGGAGTGGATATGGGGTGTGAGTGTGTGTGTGTGTGTGTGTGTATGTGTGTACAATGTAGATACTCTGGATAAAGACTGACATTCTAGGCAGGACAGCAATACCGTACATGATTTTATCACACTATTCAGAATAGTGCTAGTTTAGAACTTATAAGTTTTTAATGGAATTTTCCACTTAATAATTTTTGATCATGGTTGATTTCAGATAACCAAAAGAGTGGAAAGCAAAAATGTAGATGAGAGAGACTAACACCTCCTGTATTCTACTATCCCTGTCTCAATCTCCAACATGGCCAATTTGCTGTTGATTACAGCTTTAAGAAAGAGGTCACCTACAGCAATATCTGTGCTGCCCTTTCCCTCTGGAACATAGGCCCAGATTTCATTTTTCAGTGCATTTGGGCACAACTAAACTAAGTTCAGGGAAATGAACGATGCCACTCCCCAGTCTGAATCGCAAACACAAACCACGCATCCACAGGAGAATCCTCTCACAGCTGAATGCGGAGGAATGAACGGCTTCTGCTGCCTTGAAACATGCCTTGTTGAGCAGATATTTTAATTATGTACATTCTTTTATACTTTCAAGAATTGCATTTTTTTAAAAAATGACCTGAAAGCAGATGAGAATCATTAGGGACGGTGAAGCCACTGATATTTTGAAGTCATTTGTTAGAGAAATGAAGTCTGAACATGATAAATTCACTTGTTTCCAACCTCCTTATATACTTTTTCTTATTAAAATTGAATCATATTTCTCATGTTCGTGTGGTGACAAAACATAATATAAATATTTCCAAATCATTAGTACTGAGGTTGATAATCATTGCTAATAGGGATTTAATAATCATGTATACATATTAGTATATATTATTGCATGGCATGTATGATTTAATCATGACCATAAATGACTATTTGCTTGACTTCAGGTTTCTATGACTATAAATGATGGTGAGGTAAACATCATTATTCATCTCCATCTGTGTTACTATCATAACTATTCTTTTGATCAATTTAAAAGTAATCAAATTTGCCTTGAGTCTCTTCGCTTTTCTTTGCTTCTGACTTCAATACTTTTTCCCAATCCAATCTAAAGACAAATGTCCACACTGTCACCTCCATCTGTCATGGCAGCCCTGTGATCACAACCTAATGCTTCTTCATGAATGATGGTAGGAAACTAACTCTTCTATTAAGATACATTAGTTTTGGAATGCTAGATTAAATAGCAATTTTCCCAAATATCACCAATCCTTTAGACATGATGACTTCTCAAAAAGAGGGATAAATTATGGAGCCTTCCTCAAACTTATTCTATTAGAGTCTCCCCCTACCATGACAAGTCTTATTGATAAGTGTATACAAACAGTTTGCAATGTGTGTTCTCTATGACTCATCACAACCAGCCTATCAGACTTTGTTCTCCCTATTTAATGAACTAAATGCATGCCATGCTGACATAGTTATAGATCTTCTCTTTGCTTGTAAGGATCATAATCCTACCTATCAATCAAAATCTCCTATTTTTGGGTGTTTGCTGTGAAATATATTATATAATCTTGAAATTAAAAATCGCAAGGTCAGGAAACCTAAATGGCCACAGGAACAGAAAGAGGCCTATGATTACGCATGGCAGGTCACAAGCTCTTAGTTTTCACCTGCAATGTGGAGCTAACAACCCCTAAATAATTAGTAAAACTCATTCACTGTGACGGCATCTCATCAACTCAGCCACTTTAAAAGTAAAAAATCCATTCAAGCAGATGGTATCACATAACATATACTTAAGAGAAGTGAATTTTTAATGACACCAATGAATTATACAAAATCCCTTTGACAGAAAACTAGTGATGATAGGTATGCGGATCAATTCTTAGTTTCCAAGTCCCTTTTTTTGTCTTTTCTCTCAAATCTTCCAGATTGCAAGGAACCACATTTTTTTAGGCTTTTTGTTAAACATCGCCTGGAAATACCCAATGAATGGGAAGGACTAGTAAATTACCAGAGAGAAATAAGGTTACATTACAGTTATGCCTTTCATAGTCTACCTTCGCTAATATTTTTAGCAGATGTTTTCCCTTGTGGCTCAGTTATTAATATGTAGCATATGTTCCTTCAAGTTCAGGTTCTCTACATACCCTCATCTTCCCTTATTAAGTGATCTTACCTTCTGGTGTTTAGAAACAATTTTATTCCAAGCCTTTGTAGCTATAGGGTTGCTACAGACTTCTTCCATTCCCGATCCCTAATTTCCTCACCTTTCTCTTCTTTCCTTCTCACTTTTTTGTCCTCGGTTTTTTTCTGCTAAAGTCCCCTTTTATGAAATGCCAAATAGTACTTTGGCTCTAACTAGACTGTGAGCCATATAATGAAAAACTGAGTAAATGATTTATTTCAGGAAATTAGTAAAGAGTCAATGTTGTGACCTATGCTATTTTATAAATGGTATTAGTTCAATATAGCCAGAATTATCAAACAATTTAAAAAACGCATGCAAACATTAAACTACAGGGGGAACCAGCAAAATTGCCACTGACTTGAGATAACCTTTGTTTGCATTGTGATGTGGATGATAGTCTAGACCAAGTTGTCATGAAATCAAAGGAATGAATGTGTAACAAGCACAGTAAAGAAGTTAGAGGAAAGAGAGCTTGTCTACCATAGTCACAGAGTCAGAATGCTTGTCTAGAACTACAGCTATATGATTTTCTAGATGTGGGATTCTGGACAGCATTCTTATCTCTTCTTTGCCTTTGTTTTCTCATCAACAAATGGATTAACAGGTAGAAATTTATATAATGAATTATATGAGCTGGTTCATGTGACATCTTACAATGTGTTTCACATGGAACATTCATCAAATTATTGTCAGGTTTCATCACTATCATCCTATTATTGTTGTTGCTTGTTCTAGGGTATGAAGCTAACAAGGGGAAAGGATAGAATTTGAAAGGCAAGAGGAACAATATCTCTGTGAATTAAAGGCCCCAAAATAGGTATCTCTCACAATAATATTCTTAGAGGTGAAAATTATCTTTTTAAGCATGAAGATGTGTATAATTTTAACCAGATATTCTTAGCAAGCTGGCTTCATATTGTGAACGGGAGGTTGATATGTATTTCCTCTAAATCTAGAGAAAGGTTGAAACAGGGTTGTAAGATTCCTCCACCCAAAAAGATACAAAGATTTGTTCCCTGTAGTAGACACTAACATCATTCTCACAAACAGGTCCAGTGTCTCCACCTTGTCCTGATTTTTCTTTTCTGAGTGGAGCCATATGATGAGAATTGGCAAGTAACATTTGAGGGGAAGATATATGTCACCTGATGTCAAGAATTGAATCCCTCCCTGTGCAAGGTAGCACAGAGCAAGCAGTAACAGAAATGGTTGCTATTTTATTTGACTGAGTCTCTGAGTGACCATGATAGCTAGAAATGGAGCATAAGAAAACATAAATTTTGTGTCAATTAACTATTGAGAATTGGAGGCTATTTATTATTAGATCATTACTGAGTCTACCTTGTTGTTTTAAGAACTAAAAATGTGGGAAGAAATATAGTACAAATTATTATTCCAAAGACCATAACAGATTCATCCCAACCATAATTATTTTTGTCACCTAGTGATTTTTCTACCATGACAAGTAATTAAGCCTCTTGTACTAAAGTGACCTGAGGGCGCATCTTCCTCAGAGGGCAGGCAAAGGGAGTAGGTGAGATTTGGCTTACACTGTGGGTGGAGTTTCAGAAGCAATAGCCCTCCCTTAAGGGGTGAAGGGAAGGGAGGTAGGAAAAGGACCATAGAACCAGTGTCTGATATTTGCAGACAAAGAAATATGGCCACATTTTTTCCAGTGAAAGAAAAATAAAAGGTAAATCATAGTTTTATGGACATGATTCAGAAAAGTACTCCAGACAGCAAACACAGGAATGAGAGGGGGAAACAAGACGAGTTCATAGGCGAATTCAACCAAGCAACTGAGGAAGAAATTATACCAATGATTTATAATCTCTTCCAGAACACATAAATACCATAGATACTTTCTTAGGAGTTCTGCATTATCACATACTAGGACCAAACAAATACACTGCAAGAAAAGAACTGTACACCAAATATCTCTAATAGCACAGATGTGAAAATCCTTAGCAAAATATTAGAAAATTAAATCTTATCATGTATGAGAGTAATTGCATACCACTGCCATTTGGGATTGATTTATACCAGCTATAGGCAAGGCTGGCTCAGCATTTGAAAATGGATGGCTAGAGCAGAGGCCAGAGACATGTGAGCTTTCTGTCTCTGTTCAGCAGCAATCAGGAAGTGTCCTCTCATCACTCTTTCTCAACATCACTCCACAAACACTGGCCAACACAATAGGATAAGACAAAGAAACAAAGTACCTGCTCATTGAGAAAGAAGAGACAAGCCATTTTTGTTCACAGGTGACATGGCAATCTCCATAGAAAAGCTGAGAAGAATCAACAAGATTCAAACGTCAGGTTTAAAAAAACTTGAATTTTTAAAGAACAAAATATTTTGTAGAACAAAATATATGCTCACAACATACAGATCAAAACAGATTATTAAGACAGTAAAAGGGGAAATATAAAATGACAAATCAACCTTTTAGAGTTGGTGTTGTAGCTCAGGGCAAATTTCTTTACTCGAGTTCACGAAGCCCTGGATTTGATTCTAATGCCACAATCAAAACAACAACAAAGACTAGCAAATGCAGATACTTTTGAATGAGACAAAATATCAGGAATAACAAAAAAGGATAAAACAGCTTGGAAGAATATGTTTGTATCAAATGAAATATATAAAAAATGAGCACACAGAATATATATAACACATGTATGTGCTTATATGTGTATTTATTCATTATTATCAATCAGTATCTAAAAGATAAGTAGATTTACAGTAATAAAGCAGGGTGCAGAGCTATGTAATGTCTTAAAAAACAGCTTATATGCACTTGAGAAAATGTACAATTTGTTTATATTTCAGAAAAATATGAAACTTTTGAGAAATCAACAATAACCTATTGTCTAAAGGATATATGGAATACTTCTTGTCATGCATTGATGGAAATCAGGCAATTTATTAAAATCATTTTGTAAGTCAACCTTATTTACTAACATTTAACTATTAGGTGGGCTATTATATACCCCAGAAATACGCATAGCAACATAAGTAAATTAGACATGTGAAAAGAATATTTATTTCTAATAAAAAATATCAGAGATGATAAACTATGAATTATATACTAGATCATTACATGATGGTCAAAAATATTTTCTTCAATGAGTTTCAAAATATAACTTTTTAAAAAGTTAAGCAAGCAGGATCTATTGCATAACATCCAAATGAAGAAAATTTGAAATATGAAAAGATTGTATGTATGTTTATCTATCTCAATATTAACCAGTTGTAAGGCAAAAAGTAAAAATTGAGCAAGCAAACCACAATAGTTATAATTTAACAACATAGGTTGAATATCCAAAATGCTCAAGACCAGAAGTAATTTAAATTTCCATGTTTTAAGAATTTATATATATATATATATATAATATATATATATATATATATATATATAAAAGCTGGAGAGGATCAATTATAAATAAAAAATTAATTTATTTTTATATATATTTCACATATAATAGCTTAAAAGAAACTTGATGCAATAATATCAGTATACCTGCATTTTGACTGTAACCCATCACATATAATCAGTTATGAAATTTTCCACTTATGATATCACTGTCAACACTTAAAAAGTTTCAATATCTGGAGCACTTCAGATTTTGGATTTTGGGACTAAGGATCCTCAAATATATATGCAAAGGTAAGGAAAATAGACAAATTTCCAGAAAATGAGACTCACCATTTTCGATTTGTGTTTCTTTCCCATACTGTAGAGGAAAGAAAAGAATAAAAGACTGCATTGGTACCTACGTAGACTATCTGTTGCAGTTCACCTGCATGGTTGCTGATAAATGATCATCAAATGGCTTAAGGGAAAAAGGGATTTATTCTTTTATGGTTATAGTTCGTAATCCAGCTTGACAGAAGAGCATGAACTAACACCAGGGCCAAAGTAATGGCTGAGAGAGGAACAATCCTTACTTGCCAGACCAGCATATCTGGCCAAGTGAACACAAGGATGCTGACTCTCTCAACCAGCTCTCTGTGTTTTATTCCAGGGCCTAATCCCACCCACCACGGGCTGGGCCTTCCCCATCAGCTAGACAATCTCCTCCAGGTTTGCTCAGGGCCTAACTCAACCATGAATTCTCCACAAGAGCTCAAACCCTCAACTGTCAAATTGACACCTATGCCTAACAATGACATTATCTATTTAAATGGGACTATAGAGCCAACCTGGTGGATCAGCAGCTAACAGCACTTGCCTGCAACTCTGACATCTGGAGCTTGATTCCCAGATCCCGCAAGGGGGCAAGAGAACTGATTCCTGAAGGTTGCCTCTGACCTCCACACCCACCCTCATGCACACGCACTTGGACAAAATAAAAGTCTGACTTGAACTAAATACAACAAAATGTTAATATAACTAGGTTTTGTGTGATGGAAAAGCTAGTTCCAGCTTTTTTTTTGCACATTTACCATTGTTCTTAATAAAAACTCTCATTTTTATAAACATTTTATAAACATAGTGGTTTATACTGAGCATCCATGGATCCATAATTTAAAATGGAAGCTAAGAGTAGTATGAAATGTACTTCGAACTACAAAGTGAGAAATCTGTCTCTCATACTCTCTCCCAACTCCAAAGGTAACTATTTCCTGAATTCAGTTTATCAAGCCCCATATTACATAGCTTGATCATATCTCTATGTATTCACATGACATATATATTTAAACATTTAATTTTAGTTTTAAACAAAAAAAAGATTTTGTCATTAATAAAGCTTTGATACCTTCAAAAGATTGAAATTCAGAATATATTTTCTGCTCACATGAAATTAAGTGGTAAAAAACAAAAGAAAAATCCAGTTGTATGGAAATTAACAATATACTAAGACATCAATTATCATTGAAGGAAGAAAATTGGTGTGAGGATGTAATGCAGTTGCTGGAGTCCTGCTTCACATGCTAGATCCCCAGCTTGAACTAACTGTAGAAGCAGAAGTTCAAGGTCACCTTTGACTAGACAGCAAGTTCAAAGCCAGTCTGCCAGAGCTACATGATTCTGTCATAATAAGAAAAAGGAGAATAAAATAGAAAGCATTTTGAACTGAATAATAGCAGAGATGCCAAAAAATACAGATTTCTTATTGAGGGAAATTATCTACTCTCTATATGAACATATTACAAAATAAAGGCAGATGACATTTAACAGTTTGTTTTGCTAAACTACAAAAAAGAAAATAGAAATGCAATCAAATCTATAAAAAGTAGAACAGAGAAAATAATGGCAGACCCAGAGGCACATTTGAAATTTCAAGTGTTCAGAAGGCCGAAGCAGGAGGATCTCTGGTTCAAAGCCAGCCTGTGAAACATAGCAATCCCCAGTCACACAAACAAAAACAACAAGGAAAAGGAGAAAAAAGATAGAGGAAAATAAAGATAAATCAGAAAACTATAAAGTGACACAAAAGACAACAGACCCAAATATTTCCTCATAAGATAAATAAAATGGATAAACTCTGAAGAAGAAAAACACAAATTACCAGTAACATAAATGAAAAATATAAAATTTCAGGTTTGTTAGACATCGAAGCAAAATTGAAAGCAGAAGGTAGGGAGTTGGCAATATCGACAGTTCTGGACGGTGATCTGGAGGGTGAGCAAAATAAATCATCTCACCTTTAAGCTGTTTAAGGAATTTTATCACAGGGGCAGAAGAGAAACTGACACAAAGGTTATATAGAGGGACATTTAACTAAAGAAAATACACAATGACAAATGCACAAAGTGATTTTTAAATATCAGTTACTAGGAAAATGGAAATTAAAACCATGCTGAATATCAACCACACCTATGAGCAGCTAAAATACAAAATAGCAAGGTCGGATGCGGGTAAGAATATGGATATTCTCTTGCATGACTGATGGGAATGTAAACTAGGGCAAGTACTCTGATAATAAGAGTTTGGAAGTCCGTTCCTGCAGGCGTCTTTTTTAGGCATTTATCCAAGAAAATGGAAAATTATGTCTCCCAAAAATGCGCACACGAACATTCAGAATAGCCTTATTCATCATAGCCTAAAACTGGAAACAACACAGCTGTCCATCACCGGGCAAATGGCTCACAAAATTGCAGTGTATACATACCACTTACACTACTGAATAGTGGTGTTCTTAGAGAAGCCGAGTTTCAGCAAGAAACTCAAGGAGTTGACAGCTTCCGCAGAAATTCTTAATACAGAAGCCCGTCATTAGCCAGCACAGCCTTTCATTAGATGGATAAAGAGAGTGATAGGAAAAGAAGACATGAGGATGCGACAAATGTAGACAATTCAGTATGCTAGTGTTAAAAAAGCAAACACTACAACATGAAGTGCTAAGAACCCACACGGCTTCTTTATTCTGCTTTTAGCAGAAGGACAACGGTACTAGACTTTAGTACTTGACATCCAGAAAATGTAAATGAGCTGAAAGTTTAGCTCTGTCACTTGTCATTGTGAATTCTGCCCTTCTCCCCAGTTCCTGCAAATCTTCGCGCCTCAAATCTGCCGTCAGCGAATGAGCAGTTCCCTCCCTTCCTTCACAGGCCAGCAGGAAGATGTTTTTGCTCATAAAGGAAGCGACTACATATCTCTGGAAAACATGAAAACGAGACCGTTTTAGGTCCATCCGTTGACAAATGTAAATTTTTTTTGTTAGCTAATACTTTAGAGATGGATTTGCTACACCGAAGAAAAGAAATCCTTTCTATACCATACTGAAGAAAAAAAATAAATCCCTTCTACACAATGTTTCTGAAAAATAGATGCCAAACTCTGATAGTTTATATTGATGACTGACTCAACAGGTTCTGGAATCACTTGGAGATAAAAGTCTAGACATGTCTTTCGGGGGATTTCTGAATTATGAGGGTCAGTTGAAAAGATCCACCAAAGTCATGAGCAGCATCGTTCCATCAGCCGGGCTCCCTGAACTGGATAAAAAGGCGACTGAGTACCAGCACGTATTACTACTCCTAGCTTCCTGACTGATGCAGTCGGCCTGCATGGTTGCTGATAAAAATCACCGTCCAACAGCTTAAGGGAACAAGGGGTTTATTTCTCTTACGATTCCCAGATGCCTGGTCACAGTTATTCATCCAGCTTATCAGGAGAGCATGCACCTGCACCAGGGCTGAGGGAGCTAGACACAGCAAGTCCAGGTAACAGCTAAGAGAGGGACAATCCTTACTTGCCAGACCAGCATGTTTAGCCAAGTATACACAAGGATACCCCCTTTTCAAACAGTTTCTTCTATTTTATTCACCTGCCTAGGGACTAGTTCCACCCATCATGGGCTGGGCCTTCCCCATCAACTAGACAATCTCCTACAGGTTTGCTCTGGGCTTAACTATTAATTCCCTACAAAAGTGCCCAAAGCTCAAACCTTCAACCATCAGGTTGACACCTGTACCTAACTATGACACTGACTGAGGATGTGACATGATCAACAGCCACTACGTCTTCTTGCCACGACAGACTGTGTTCACTCAGACTGCAAGACAAAATAAACTCCAAGTTGCCTTCTGTCATTTCTTTGATCACATTAAGGTGACAAACCACTAATGTACAAACTATCTGAGATTTGTAACCAGAAACTCAACAGAAAATCTGAAAATAAAAATATGACTCAAGATCCTCAAGACTAGAAAGGGGAACTCTCCTACATTGCTGGTGGGAATGCAGGCTCATACAGCCACTCTGGCGAGCCGTCTGGAGATTCTTAAAGAAATTAAAGATTGAAATGCCATATGACCCTGCTATTCCACTTTTGGGAATAACCCCCTATGCAGCAGAGGTTCACCTCGATAGCACAAACACGACCATGTTCATAGCAGCACTGTTTACAATAGCAAAGTCATGGAATCAACCAAATGTCCAACAGTTGACGAGTGGATAAGGAAACTGTGGTACATCTATACAATGGAGTTCTACTCAGCCATCAAAAATGATGAATTACCAGAATTTGCCGGGAAATGGATGTCATTAGAAACAATTATATTAAGTGAAGTATCCCAAACCCAGAAAATTAAGTGCCATATGTACTCCCTAATAGGTGGCTCCTAGTACCAAACCCACCCAGCCCACCTTGAGACACTCAAAGGTATTTAAATCTATGTAATACCTACAGTAATTGCAAGGATTACGAACAGGAGGGATGGGTTGGAGGGCCACACCAGAAACAAGGAGAGAGGGGACCATGTTACAGCAGAGAAAATAGGCCTCCATCAAGGACTGCAAGTAAGTAATATGACACCTGGTTAAGTTCACAGATGTTCGTTCCTGATCATTTTCAACTGAGGGGGTAGGATCTCACCAGAAGGGGAGGGCATATACTCTGGCAGATAAAAAGTAACCATTTTGCAAATGGGTGATTGACCCCTCCCTCACTGAGGTTTCCTACTTTTATTACATCTACCCTTGAATATGCTCTTATAACAAGACTCCAGTTTAACAGCTCATTGTCTCTGGCCAGGGGGTGACATACAGTGTCCAGCAGGATGAAGTGAAGGGCATTGCAGGAGCAGCAAAACTGCAAAAGAAAATCAACAAACCACAATCCAGAACATCAGAGACTCTATATCAACCACCTAGAACTAGCCCAGACTAATCTCTCCCCATCCTGAAGCTCAGGGAAATTTGCAGAAGAGGGGGCGGTAAGATTGTACGAGCAAAAGGATGGGATGAGCAATGATTTGCAAGATACTCCACACAAGTTAGGGCCGAAGCAATCATAATTGGACTTTGTATGCCCTACGCAATGTCCAACACACTATTGACCTCACAAAGTCTAGCATCTGCTAAAGGCACCAAGATCCTTGGAGGCAAGGGATTGACAGCCACAGTAGTGTTCCTATGCTTAAGGGGAACACGGGAAAGGGTTCAGGGAAAGGCCACTGGGTCCTTGTACGTCATCGGAGAGGAGGGCCCAGAGGAGAGTCAGGCATGCACAAGAAAGGACTCTCTGGAATTGGGGCGGGAGGCACTGGGGCATGGGGAGGGTGGGGTGAGAGGAGGGGAAGCAGGGGGTTTGGGGGGAGGAGGAGGGAGGGAGGGAACTGGTGTACCCATTAAGTTTGTATGAGAGGAAATAATAATAAAAAATGTATTAATAAAAAAAGATCCTCAAGACTACAAAAAAATTAAGTAGACATCATGTTCATTATCCATCTATGTAATATTTGAAACCAACAGCAGATACTATATTACATCAGGATTCCCAGCCAAAAAATTTTTCTGGATGTAAGCAAATGGATCTTGGAATATTAACATTAGACACATTTGTTCTACAAGGTATATAAAAGGCAATTAACATGCAGTAGCTACTGTCTGGACACTCAGAAAATTAGGGACAGAAGGTGGGATATATAAGAATACTTCTAGCACCTTACTGCACACTCATTGAGAGTCCATTTGAAAAAGGCTGAAGCCATCGACTGTGATGGTTCATAGCATAGTGTCAGGAAAGTCTTAAGTAAGGGAGCCGCTAAGACAAGCTGGGCTCAGTCATTCTGCAGGTCATTTACCAGGAGTCTAGCAAAGTTCAGATGGAGACGGGGTCATTGCTTCAATTTCCTCAGCTTCCTGACCTTAGAGGCCACCTTCCACCTCACTCCCATACCTCCCTTTTGAAGTCTATTCAGTCTACCTTTTCCACAGGGCCTGCTGAGGGCAGCACACATCACTAGAGAGAGAGAGACAGAGACAGAGACAGGGAGAGACAGAGAGACAGACAGAGACAGGGAGAGACAGAGACAGAGAGACAGAGAGACAGAGAGACAGAGAGAAACAAAGAGAGACAGAGAGAAACAAAGAGAGACAGAGACATACAGAGACAGAAAGAAACAGAGATAGAGAGACAGAGACAGAGAAACAGAGAGAGACAGAGACAGAGAGACATAGAGAGACAGAGGGAGACAGAGAGATAGAAAAAGACAGCAAAAAAAGAGAAACAGAGACAGAAACAGAGAGAGAGACAGAGAAACAGAGAGAGGGGGCAGAGAGAAAGAAACAGAAACAGACAGAGACAGAGATGGGGAGAGACAGAGACACAGAGAGACAGATTGAGAAACAGAGATAAAGAGAAAAAGGCAGCGACATACAGAGACAGAAAGAAACAGAGATAGAGAGACAGAGACAGAGAAACAGAGAGAGACAGAGACAGAGAGACATAGAGAGACAGAGGGAGACAGAGAGATAGAAAAAGACAGCAAAAAAAGAGAAACAGAGACAGAAACAGAGAGAGAGACAGAGAAACAGAGAGAGGGGGCAGAGAGAAAGAAACAGAAACAGACAGAGACAGAGATGGGGAGAGACAGAGACACAGAGAGACAGATTGAGAAACAGAGATAAAGAGAAAAAGGCAGCGAGACAGAGAGAGATAGAGAGGGACAGAGAGAAACAGAGAGAAACAGAGACATAGACAAAGGGAGACAGACAGAGAGACAAAAAAGACAGCAAAAAAGAGAAACAGAGACAGAGACAGAGAAAGAGAGAGAGAGAGAGAGGGACAGAGACACAGACAGACAGACAGAAACTAGATAGGAACATGCAATACTTAAACGAACTACTAGCGAGCCTCTAAAAGGAAGGTCAGCTATGAGAGTCTGTATGTAAGACTTTGCTGTAAGAAGGGATCACAGAGGAACGAGTTAAATAAGCCCTAAGGCTCTATGGAGCGAGCAATCATAACAACCCAATAGTAAGACCAGACAGAGACACTGTTAGTACTTTAAATTAATAATGACGCCCTTGATTCTTAATTTGTGCAAAGACTTTAGAATGTGACAAGATTGATTGCTATGTCTCAGACAGAAATTGGTCAATAGAAAATAATTTTGGTGCTGAGTATAATCCAAACAAGCAAATCTCTCCCCTCCCCCAGAAAGGGACCAGAGTGGCATAAGATGTTCAACTGACTTTTCTGTTACTGAATATTGGATTTGACAGAAAGGATGACACTTGTTATGGTACATTTATATTTCCAGTGAATGTTTACTGAGCATCTGCCGACTGCCAGACACACCCTGCACTAGGTGCTAGAAATATGGGAATTCCAACTAAGCTCCTGTCCTTGTAGCAGTTGGAAGCTGAGAACAAGAGATGAAATGCAACCGATAATTATGCACTTGCTTATTAACAGATGGTCCAAGTCTAGCTGGATCACTTGAAAGTAAGGGGGAAAAAAGATGAAGCTGAGAGAGAAACTGATTTTTGAAAGGTCAGTGAGGGAGATGAGTCAGTGGGGCATATGGTGCAAAGTCAGTCCTACAGAGCAAAATGTGTCTAGGTGCAAGGGCTGGCTCCGCCCCCTCAGAGCTCAGAGAATCAGGAGAGAACATGGTCTCTCCTGGCACCTCTGTGACAGAAAGATGGGGGAGATGAGCTCTTGAATCTGTGATCAGCAATCATGGGATGAAATAATAGATACATGCACTTAGCACCCAATAAATATTACTTGTCATTTTCATTGCCAATGTTACTACTGTTAAAAATATATTCTTAACAGCGAATCCAATGCTTTTATCTCCGCATCCCACTGCCTTGGTATCATTTCATATTTTTTCTCTCTCTCTTTTCTTCTTAACCAAAAGAAGTTTCTTGGAAAGTAGGTCAGACTTGAGCTAACTCTCACTACTGTCGCTTCTGTATGAAAGAGGGGGCCCCAGAAAGTGTTTCGGCAGTTCTGGGCACCCATTCTTCTAAAAGGATGGCAAAATATTTCCCTAAGGGCTTATTTAATTTCGTCCCCAGGCTTGTTCATAATTCTGACCATCTGGTACTGGAGGGCTCTCTATTTTTAATTTTTCTACTTTGGATGTTTTGCTTTTTTAACCTATTCTAGGATTAGTCGCCCCCTTCCCAGCCACCCCCACTCCTTGATTATTTTCTTTGAGCAGAATCCTTGGTATGACAAGTTCACCATAACTTGCAACTGTAATAAACTCAGAACTAAAAACTAGAGGCATCTCAAGCCATGGGAAAGGTCACTGATAAACCAATTTTGTCTTTGATGCTTACAAAACCTGCTCCAAGTATATGTTATAAAGATGAATAGAAGTTCATGAAGGAGAGCTTCCCCCACAAAGTCCTGACACGACCAGTGCTGGTCAGACAATGAACTGACCATCCAGGGTCCCTGGAGGCCATCTGTGAGATCTTGGATGTGGGAGTTTTTAAAGACAGCCTGGAGCAGCGCTGTCTTTAGAAAGTCTATTTCTTCTAACACTTCAACAATCTCTATCAAACTGGGTCAGTTTTTTTCTGGCTCATTAACTCACATAGCTAGGGCAGGGTTAGTACACAGATGTGACTTCAAGGAGAGAGATGTAAAGGTGCCCCCACTCAGTGGAGTTCCCCAGTCCTTTGTGATTGTGTATCACCACCTAACCCTTATCTGTAACATCAATGTGCCTATTCATCACATGTCGATATTCCAGATCTGTATAGAGGGCTTTGATAAAATGTTCAAGTAACTGAGAGCAGGAAAACAGGGGCCGAGAATAGGGTCAGTGAGACAGCTCAGTGGGCAAGGCGACTGCGTGCAAGTCTGGTGACCTGAGTTTGATCCCTAGACATCCATATGGTGGAAAAAGAGAACTGACGTCTGAAAGTTGTTCTCTGATCTCCATCCATGCACTATTGTGGGGTGACAGCCAGGAATGAAACTCCTGATCAAATGCCGAAAGAAAAGCTGATTTTCAATACTCCAATCAGAGGGCCCAAGCTCATCAGTCACAACCAGTCATGAACCCAGAAGCCCTGAAAGATGGGTTACACATGTAATTATACACATCTTGTTTAAACAAAAAGAAGAAGGGGTGCCCTTTCTCACAATTATCTACCTTAAGGAACGTAACAACTTTCCTGGAAAGTATTTGTTTAGGGACTAAGAACTTAAGATAACCCACGCCAAGAGGGAGACTGTCTTTAGATTTATATTCCCTTGTAAATTCTCTTGAGACTGACTGGGCTAAAAAATTGCAGCGTTGGTGGGGGTTGAGAATAAATTGCAAAGAGGGCTTCCTTTGTTGCCTTACCCCAGTACCATGGTATACTTGTGTTCTCTATCATCTATCTATCTATCTATCTATCTATCTATCTATCTATCTATCTATCTATCTCTATCTCTCTTTTTCATACATTCATAAATAAAATATTTTAAAACATATCAAAAGATAGATACCACAAAGACAAGGGATGCAAAGGACTACATGAGATTTGGAGAACGGTAAGGAAAACACAGGGATAACAGCAAACAAAATCTAATGGATCAATCAGCCATAAACTCACCCTCACTGAAGGCCTCCTTTCACAAGACACCATGTCTCTTTTTCTTGTTCTGCTTTCTAAACATTTTACAAAAATATTTCTTTGGCTTTTTATTTACTGTGGACATCCCAACAACCGGCCTGGCAAGACGAGCAGATATTATTCTCACTTTGCCAATAACAGAACTAAGGACTTGAGACATAATAAAACTTGCTCAAGATCGCACACTAGGTAAATCCATGGAAAAGAATAGAAACTTTCTTTCTGATGGGTGCTCTGTGGCTATTGTGCTGTGCTCATTTGAAGTGGTGGGGATTAGTTTGCGACCCAAAGACACACTCACGTCTTGTTCTTGGTAAGTTCTAATGTTGGATCGGTCTTTTTTATTATTCAGAATGAAGCAGATCATTGTTTAGGTTAGTTAAGTTTTGGTGGCTGCGACAAAATACTCAAGCAAACAACTAAAATTTTGGCTCAAGAGTTTTAGTCCACGGGCACTTGACTCCCTTACTTCAAGGCCATGGGTGGTCGAGAGGGACTTCATAGCAAAGGACACAGCAGACAAAAAGCAGAACAAGACAATGAAAGGGAACAAGATACAGTCTTGGGACAAGACAGATGACTCAGGAGGTAATGCTCTGTCTTCCCAAGCAGAAGGATCTGACTTCAGATTGCAGATTTCACATAAAAACACCAGGTGGAAATGGCAGTGGCCTGCATTTCCAGTCGTGGAGGGCAGAGCCTGGGAAACCCCAGAGCAGACACAGGAGATAGAGCAATCCAGGATGATTCCTGAAGTTATCCTTGAGCCTACACAGACACACATAGTGCCCTATGATACACACACAGACACAGACACAGACACAGACACACACACACACACACACACACACACACACACACACACACACACACAGATACAATCTTCCAAAGCATGCCTCCAGGGACCTACTTTCTCTAAACAGACTCTACCTCCTAATAGCCAACTGAGCTATGAATCCATCAATGGATTAATCTGCTGATAAAATTAGAGACCTCATGATCTAATCACCTCAAAAGCCAATCAGCTGGCAGTCAAGTCCTTAACACATAAAGCGGCCTCTCTGGAAACAAGCTTAGATTCAAACCATAACATTATTTAGCTCCCTGCTGATATAAAACTCACATTTCCAGGATATAATTTGAAAATGACTATTGCAAAGCACATAATAAACTAAAGCTTTACAAAACATTCATTTTAATTACAGAGCAGAGTCTTATGAAAGTAAGAGACAAATGCTGAGAAACGAAAGATAAAACTAAAACTCAGAGACGTGTAGCCAGTTTGAGTCCCTGTAACTATAGTTACCACACTAGGCTCAGGGGCAGAACTTGAGCCACAGGGCCTGAGAGATTTGGGTTGCAATTTTCAAGTGAACGTGGTGAATGAGTTCCTGGGTCTAAGTCCCCAAAAGAATTGGCATAAGGGGAGGCAGGGATGAAGCAGTCCTTCCGGGTAGAGAAACAGATGACGAGGGAGAAGAGGAGAGCTGTGTGAAGAGCAGAGAGATCAAAACCACATATGCAAAGGAGAGGGAGAGATGATGTATGGCAGGCTGGAAAGCAGTGACAAAGCAGACCAGCTCAGGAAAGACACCGGAAGCATCTGAAATGGAAAACATAAAGGTCCCTTGAGGATCCACCATATTGCCTGCCCTTGCGCTACTTCAGTAATGAAAAAATGTGCCATCTCTCTAGTTAGAGAGGTCAGACATAAGAACAAGAAACCGTGTTCCTGGTTGAAATGGAACACTCGAGAGCAGAAATTTCTCTGAAGTCACCCGAGACTCCCAGAGATGAGGCCGAGGGAAGCTGAGCTCACAGCTGGCTGACCAGAGCAGCCTTCCAGAAGCGACCCAGCAATGCAAGCCAGCGCAGGAGTGAGATTCCCCAGAGATGCCCTCGGGCAGAGTCTATAGAAGAGTACTCATCATGAGATTAAACGCTTGACTTGTAAGAGCGAGGATCTGGGTTTGAGCTCCCAACACATGTAAAGAAGAATCTGGAAGCTGGGAACACATGCCTGCAAGCCAGAGCTGGGGAGGCAGACACAGACCTTTGGGGCTTTAAGACCTGACAAGTCCAACGCCAATGCAGGACCATGAATGAATGAGTGAGTGAGTGAATGAATGAATGAATGAATACTGACAGTGTCTAAAAAAAGACCTCTAAAAGAACGGTACATGGGATCAAACCGTTAGAGGGAAAGAAGAGTATGCTGTACATTTCTGCGTGGGGTTGTCGCTTAGTTCCATTTTGCCTTTTTGAGGCAGGTTCTCTAGGTACTCCAGACTCCTGCCTCTGCCTCCCGAATGTTAACATGGTATGTGTGCACCACTATACCAGGCTAAGATGCCAGGCTTTTACAAATGTGCCCACATAAAACAAAATTTTGAGAATAAAAGTAGAACCAACCTGGATTCTTACCATCCAAGTGATTTTTGTTAAAATGCCCTTTTCACAGAACCATCTGCATACATAAGCACATATAAGCAAGCATGGAAGGATTTTTGATGTCCACAAACACTCAGATACAGAGATTATTTTAAATAAACTATGTGTTACAAGCTATCTTGTTCACCAAACTGTTTATTTCTCTCAACAGTGAGTAATGGAAATTTCTGAATCAAACACATTCACCAATTAATTGAATTAAATCCCCCAATTCAGGACTTACATACAACAATTTATTCTTTAACGAACGGATATGCAAAGATCAACCAATAGATAACATAGATTACTCTTCCCTTGGATTTCTAGTTTATTTCTATTTTATTTGATCTAAACCACATTTTAATACACGCTGCTATAAATGATCCAGTGCAGTCATTTTTTGTGTGTCTTTAGGTAGAATTGGTAGATCAAATGGTGGGAAACTACTCAAACATTTTGATACACATTGACAAATTAACCTCAGTAGAGAGTATATTTGATTTATGCTCATGTAAAACATGTATACACTCCTGTTTTCTCATTTGTCAATACTCAGAATTGCTCTTTCCAATTTTTGTTAATACAGAAAGCCAAAGTTAGGTTTTTGATAATCAAAAGCCTTTAAAATATATGCATGCATTCATTAATTCTTTTATTCTTCTTTTGTGAATGTCTTGTTGCTATCAGTGGAGTCAATCACTTACTCAGAGACTTAACTTAATACTATTATAAAATAGTACTAACAGACCTCCTTAGTTCGAGATCTGACAATAATTGTTATCAAGGAAAGGACCTTAAAAACAAAATAAGACATAGACGACTCATTTGCTGATTTAACAACTGTTCACTAACACCTGAGAGATTCTTTCTGTAGTACAAAAATTGGAAAGAAGAATAAAGGATTGACAACCGAAGAATATTGATGCATCTGAAATGATTTCGGCCCCCTATAATGGGAGCCCAACTGGGGTCAAAAGGTTGAAGTTCTGCAACCAAGGGGCAGAGCCATCTTGATGATGTACCCCCACCTCCACCACCTTATTGCTTTTCCCAGGCTGACCTTCCCGAGTTCCCCTTGCCACAATGCCCGTTAGCAGTGAATTTGCAAGGAATGAACAGAGCCATCAGCAAAAAACCTTGTGGGTCTGCCCTGCCCTTCATTTCACCTATAGAAGACTCTTGAAAACACTTAGGAGTCTCAGAGCCATCATTCTTGTTGCTGACCGGACAGTATGTATCGAGTAACAAATGGTCTCTTGGGAAAATATTATGGTTAACAAAACAAACAAGCAAACCCTGTAGTCAGCAAGACCTACACTTAAAAAAAAAAAGCCTCCGAAGAGCACAGAGCAGTTCAGGTCAATGCAGCAGAGTCTAAACAAATCGATCAGAGTGGGGCAGGATGGAAGCTTAGGTAATTTTCCTGCCAGAGTTTTCTAGTTCTTAGCTTTTGCCTGTGATGTCCCTAGGATAGGAGGCATCTCCCTCACATGGCTGTGCATTATCCCATTACACTACTTGTAAAGTTCATTTTGAAGACATGCAAATAGCTCCTGCTTTAATCTTCCAATAAATGGATATTTTCTCCCTCTGTAGAAACAAGAATAGCATGTTCACAGATTCAGGGTTGGATTCCATTTTCTAAATATTAAGGCTTTCCTACTCCCTTTCTTTTGTGCTTTGGAGGATAAGGCAAAAATTGAAGTCATGAACATGAATCTCTCCCTTTCTTGGAAAAATGAAAATACCTTTATATTGAACTAGCAATTTGTAGTGCGTCCTCTGCTAAATAAATGATCCCTTACGAAATTCACTCATGCTGGAAATGGCATAAATCAGTTCTTAGTAATCCCCATTTCCCACAAAGACAAGTCATTGGAGCATGGTCATTTCAACAGACACTGTAGTGTTTCAGGAAGAGTTCTGTTTGCATCCGGAGAACTGTGTTCAAGTCTCAGCTCTACCACTTACTGGCTGTGTGATCTCAAGACCTCCCTCAAGAACTTGGCACCTTTGCTTGTTTCATCTGTCAAAGGGAGACAGCAGGGGCTGAAGGGGTTTCTAAATTGCCCTTAGTGATGCTCATGGAAACATCAGTTCATTTTTTTTTTTTTTTTGAGACAGGGTCTCATGTATCCCAGACTAGCCTTGAACATCTGACTCTCCTGCCTCGCCTTTCACTGATTTTCTGATCTTGCCTTAGCCTTCTGAGTGCTGGCCTGTGCTCTAGGCCTGGTTTATGGGACTGGGGACCATGAATGCTAGGCGAGCACTCTCTCTGTTGGCTGAGTGACAGCCCCAGCTTTGCCTCCACCCCACGCTTCTCAGGGTAGCTTGTGTCATCTGGGAATCCTCACTCACTACCTCTGGGAGGTTCCTTGTCAAGAAATCCTCTTACTGTCAGGGAAGTCTTAGATACCGTGTGACTCTCAACCTTCCACTACCTGGAACCTTTGGAGAGGAGGTGGAGGTGGCACATCCACACTTATGCTCTGTCCTCTATACAGGTTTCCATGTCATTTTGCCCTGAGTACTTCTGATCCGTCCAGGACATGCTACATAGGAGGTATCAGGCTGAACTCTGACTTCGCAGTAATTTCCCCATAGAAATGGCTAAGGAATGAACTAAAGAACAAGCATAAACTGCAATGAGGGGATGAACAAAACAAAACAAGCAGAATGTTCCGGAGCTTGCCTGTGACATCCAAGGTGTAAACATACAGTGACAAAATTTCAGCTGACTAATGTGAGGTTATTGAAGGTGTGGAGGGGAAGAGAAAGAGCCCAACAGACTGTGGTGAGCTGGTGTGAGCCAACTCCACACAACCTTTTCTTTGCAGACTGATGCGTGACATGATGAACAAACAATACAAATGTCAGCGTGGATATTTATCTGCAGTTACATCAGGTGTGTGACCGCCGTGCGTGCATCAGCCTTCTGCAGGGAGCTCTCCTGTTACCCAGGCTTCATAAAAAGACAACCTGGCTTGAAAACAGAGCATGTACCAATCTGACAGCAGCTCAGTAAGGGGGATGGTGTCCAAACCTCTATGAATTGGTTCTAGCTTGAGAACACCAGGGATGTGAAAAGATCTGGAAGGACAAAGCCAGCAGCCTCTTAGCCAGATGCTGAGGCTGAGAAAAATGAAGACGCTCTGTGGACACCTTCGCTCCTGGGTCCTGCTGCAGAGACCCTGAAAGATGCCATTTCTTGGTCTCAAATAACTGTGTGATATGTATGTATACATGTTTGTGGTGTGTATGTGTGTGTACATGTAGATGTGTGTATTGGTGTGTATGATGTATGTGTATATCTGTGTACATGTGTGGGTGTATGGGTGTGTTAGTATATGTGAATTATACATGTGTGTTTCTCCATGAGTATGTGTAATATATAGTGTATATGTATGTTTATGAATACATAAGTGTGATGTGCATGTGTGTGCATATACACATGTGATGAGCATATGGGTATGTGTACATGTGATGTACAAGTGCATATGGGGGTGTCTATGTGTGCATGTGTTTCCATATATGTATGCATAGTATAGTGCATGCATATGAGTATGTGGTAGGTGTGTATATATATGTATGGTACCTATGTACATATGTTTCTGTATGCAGTGTTTGTGTATGTGTGTATGTTTGTGTATGTGTGTGTTTCTGCATGGGTGTGTATGTTTATGTACGAGTGTGTGTTTGTGAATGTGTTTGTGAATGGGTAAGTGTGTTGTGCATAGCTGTGTGTGTTTGTGTATGGTGTGTAACACACTACTTTCAGGGCTGGTCCAGAGACTCTTCATTCTTTATTCCCCTGCTCCAATGGCCGCATGACTCATAGTATGTATCTGTGGAGTCCGAAAGAACGCAACGCAGAGGTGGCCATGAGAAAAATCTCCCACAGAAAATATCATAATTGGACTCTGAAGCAAATGAGAAATACACTGTCATTGTGCTACACTTGAGGGTTTCAGATTTATTTTGAGGCAGATATAAGAACCTCACCTCTTCTAAGAGGTGAACACGCTGAGGTTGAATAAATGCAATCACAGCCTTCTAAGCTGGAGGAACAGTGACTCGCCAGTTAGGACCTGGCTGTAACTGACCAAGAGCCCATTATATTTGGAACATGAAATAGGAACAGAGAGGTGAGGTGCTGTGCTGGACATACAGACAGACCTATGATACTAAAGTCTTGGCACCAGGCTGGGAGTGTATGTTATTCAAAGAGCATCTGACAGCATGTTAAGGGCTCCACAAAAATGAATGCCAAGAGTAGCCAGAAAAGGAAGGAAGGAGAGAGAGAAAAAGGGAAGGAGGGAAAAAGGAGGGGAAGGGGAAGGGTCCGAAGTCTGGGGTCACTGGGGTAGTCAGGGAAGGTCCAGAACTGCTGTAACAGCCCAGGGAAGAAGCGAGGGTCCCACATTGCTGGAGAAGCCAGGGAATGAGGGCGAGGCCAAAATTTCTGGAGTAGCTAGAGAGTTGGCAACAAATGAAGCCAAGGCTTCTTGTAAACCAGCCTCCAGAACTTCATGTTACAAGCACCCAAGACATTGCAGAACACTGTCCCCTCTCCCCATGACAGACCATCAAAAGAGACAGAATCACCGGCCTGAACTCAACCCTGAGTCATAACATGGATCCTACATCCATGAAGATTTCCATATTAGAACATCACAGACACAAACTCTCATCAACGGAAACAAATAATCACCTACTAAAGAATATGAGGTCATGCATAGACTCCCTGGGGGTTGAGGAACAGTAAAATGCCTGCTACCATGAGCTGTGGCAGATGCCCCACAGTGCTCTTTCACGAGGAACGTCATCCACAGTGGGCTTAAGGATTGAGAACTATACCTCCAACGGGGAGGTACAATTCAGAAAACTAAAGTACCTTCTAATGTCCCTGCCCTCTCTCTCTCTCTATGAAACACCTTCCAATTTCTCTTCTGTTGTTGATATAAATACATGAGCAAAACAACTAAAGGGAACAGAGAGTCTATTCCTATTTGCAATTTTTGGTTACTCTTCATCACAAGGCAGTGTTCACACTAACATCAGGAGCCAAGGGAATTGGCTGTAACACATCTGAGACTGCTGAAAGAGGAACATACTTTCTCACTTGTCAGTCTGTCATTTTACTGAACCAGTTTTCTCCAACTTATTCACCTACTGGGAGAATGACCCACCCACTCGAGGCTGGGTCTTACCACATTAATTAGATAATATCCCACAGTTCTGCTCAAGGTTTGTCTTAACTAGATAATCCTTCAAAGATGTACCTAAAAGCTCAATTCTCAGTTGTTATGTTGACATCTGGATCTAACAGGTACACAGCACTACCTTCCAATTTAGTTTGCCCACGATACCCTGAGTGCAAACTCCAAATCCATATGCTTAGACACTAACCACAAGAGAAACTGGAGAGACAAATATTTCTATCTTCCATGGTGGCAGGTTACTTTTAAAGAAGTGAATTAGTCAAACATGGAAACATTAAAAATGCTGGGTGACAAAATATATAAATAAGGCAACTGTTCACCTGTCACCTTCCAAACATAATCAGGGCTGGCATAATGATGAGATGCATAAAGTTAAAGTATTGGCAGGGATAGAGTCAGAATGGTCTAAGGTGAAATAATTTCATTTCAAACTAATGAAGAAAGAAGGAATAGGCAATAGTATAAGCATATAAGTATAATGCAAATTCAAAACTACTTGGTCTTCAAGGTACAGAGTCTATCTTTAAAAATGCATTGGGAATTTTTTAGTGCATTAAAAAGAATAACATGAATTGATTACCAAATGCAAGATTCTATAGAGTCCTTTTGTAAGGCCATCCCTGGTTGACTTACATCAGTTTACTCAAAGTAGGACACAGGTGTTCAGAAACAAAGTAGAAAGAAAGGGATAGTGGTTATTAAAGATGCAGAGAGTAACTGGTAAGGGCTCAGATGTCTGTGACTGAAACCTATAGTCTGGTTATAATATAAAATGTCCTGGATGGGCTCTCTGGCAAAATGTGAAGGGTCATGGAGGCCCTAGGAGCTTCAGCTGTTGGAAAAGGATCCATCTAACCAGTAGCCGTGAATTAATACTGGGCCAGGAGCCAGAATTTAAGGGACAGGCAATCAACCCAGTCCCTGTTCTTAAGGACATCTGAGATGAGAAAGTAAAATAAGGAAGAGGAAGGGGGGAAGAGGAAAAAGAGGAGGAGGAAGAGAAGACGGGCAGGAGAAGGAAGAAAAAGGAAGAAAGAAGATAAAAGAAAGATCAGAAAAAGAGGAGAAGGGCAGGAGGAGGAAGAGGAGGAGGAGGCAAAGGAGGAAGAAAGGTGCAAGGTGCCAAGGAAGAGCGAGTGAGATGCCCGTAGCTTTAGACAGGTGACCAGGACGAGTCTGAGGACTCGGAGCAGCTGACCTACAAACCCAGATGCGCTTGCAAGCTGGACTGGAAAAGCTGAGAAACGAGGACTATTAGCAGATCAGGCTTCAGAGCCCGGGCCGCTGGCAGCCCTAACAAGCCAGGTCCAGCCACCTGTGCCCCACGAGCTAATTAATATAGCCAAATTAATAGTGAAAAGCAGAAAAGAGAGATTTACTCAATGTTGTCATGTTGGAGAGAGAAATAGAGAGATCCAGTGACCCCACCCCCACCCCAAAATCTATCTTCAGGGTCTAACTTGAGATTTAGGTTTAGCTAGAAAGCAAGAGATAGACATAACTAAGCAGTCCTGGTCCAATGATGGTGTCCCCACCTATCGCTGACCCCAAATTGTCTTCATCTGAAGCATCTTTCTGGGACTGAAATGTCCCTTCTGACTGGTCCAGACTGCAAGCTTTTTTTGTTTTTGTTTTCCCCTAGCAGGAGACTTGGGGGTCGGTGGGGGGGAATTCTATCCTCTTAGAGTTGATTGCTTCACTATTCTATAGTCAGAGAGAGGGGTGCATGGATTTCTTTAGTGTATCCTCATTCTTGCCAAATTATAGGACTGGGGGTATCGTGGCACTCATCAGAAGCAGTAGATGCCTGACATCTGAAGATGCCTTCAGAGTCACACGGTAGCTGGTTTCTCTAGGTCAAGAGGAATCAACAAATACTTTTTAGATGGGGCTCTGTGCAGTCACGGTGGGTGGGGGAAGAAGTCGTCTTAAGAGTCAACTTCAGTGGGGCTGGAGAGGTGGCTCAGGGGTTAAGCCTCTGCCTTGCAGGCAGAAGGTCCTGAGTTCGGATCCTAGATCCTCATGTATAGACGCCGGGCGGAGCCTGTGAATCCTGGGGCAGAGTAAACAAGGAGAAAGTTGAGGCGGTCCATGGTGTGGTACACATACACACATGCACACACATGCACACACATGCATACATGCACAATTAAATAAATAATAATAATTTTTTTTTTAAAAAAGAGTCGACTTCAGCAAGAGCAGAGTGGGTGGGCAGGAGATTAAGGACAATCCCAGGACACTCTGTGCAGGGGCACATTTGTAAGCAGTTGGCGTGTTTTTCCACAGCAGGATCAAGCGCAGGCCAGACCCCAGCAACTCACAGAGTAGAGACTGAGAAGAAATTCCTGCCAGCATCTGAGTCCCTGGGGCTCTATCCTAAAGCCCTCTACCTCTGAAGCATATGACCAAGGTCAAACTGAATAATAGAAATGTCTCCACAAGGAGCGAGTTACGATTTCCTGCCCTGAACTATCTCCCTCACCTTCCCTTCACTAATACCCCAAAGGTCCCCACTTGTGATTCACCGGTCTGGATCTAACACACTGCTTCTGGCTTCCTCAGCTCTCAGTGACAATTTTAAATGGCTGGGAAAGAGAAGACTCTCTAAGTTCTTATCAGTCCCCACTCAATTAGACCTCTCTTATCAGAAACCGGCTTATCACACTGACTCTCTCCCTTGCGTTCTCTGTACAGAATTAAGTCTTTGTTCATCCTCCCTCTCCCTGTCTGGTTTCTCATCTGTAGAGGGCAGACACCATGTAATTTTCATCTCTGGCATCTCTACAGCTCACCCTGTGCCTTGGATATGGACTAGCAGATGTTCCATGCTGGGTTTTCCACCAGGAGGGGAGAAACCTTAGACAGAATCATTTAACCTCTGCGTTTCCCTATCACTAACCTATCTGTGAGAGGCACGCATTCAAATCTACTTCTCAAGAGGCTTGGACTGGGAGCATAGCTGGCAAACGATAAGTCACCATACAAATATAAATCAATATTTGCAAGCAGCGAGCATAATTCCTGGCACGGAAGGGTGTGTGGATTGGATGAAGGAACAAATATGCATTTCTTTCATTCAGATGCTTCCTGCCCTCCGGAAGGGTTTGAAATGCAACCAGGGGCCAGAGCGGTGTCGGAGCCCAGCCAAGGATAAGGTTGCTGGCACTGCAGACTGGCATGTGTATCTCAGTTCAATGCTAAGACTCTGAGGAAACGTGAGGATGCCTAGCTCTAGAGTCTTTCTCCATTAGGGGCGTCAGACCTTAAGCGCTGTGAGACCCCAGCTTCTTGGATGACCTCTGTCTGCTTGGGCTGCCTCCTACCTGACTCTTCCTAAAGTTTGTGACATATGCATCAGCCGTGTAGCCTGATTGCAACGGATTGCTTGCATTTACTGGATTGTAGCCGCTTCTCCAGTTTTCTTCATCTGCTCCTCTTGGAATTTGTTATCTAAATATATATATCTGCTGAGCTCAAATTATTTTTACTTCTTTTCCTTCTCGCTCCCCAGCCAAGTTTGAAAGCTGCTTCTCTAAAACAGTTGAGTTATAAGTGGGTGATTTGGATCATCTTTAAGCAGAGCTCATTCTCATGATTTTTTTATAACCCCCCCTCATTCTTTCCTGCTTTCCTCCCCCAGGAAACAACAGCTCCCAAAAAAAAAAATCTCAAACAGTGTAAGGAACGTGGAGATATAATGAAGAAAGTCGTGGAAAATGTGGTTGGTAGAAGGATTCGCAGCAGCAGATGGCAGGGCTGAAGAAAGGGATGCCAGAAGCAGGGCTGGCTATCTGTGGAGGCAGGCATCATCCACCTCTGGAAAAAAGACACAGTAACTCAGTAAAGGGAGAAGAACCTTGCATGAACATTACAAGTTGGGGAAGAATAAGCCACAGGGTTGGGATAGTACTTGATAACAGAGACAATCACCACACCATTCCACGGGGTGCTCTATCTTTGGCATTGGCATCTCTTTCTATAAACTAAGAGTAGGCAGCATGGGAGGCTATAGTCAGCACATGAGTGCATCTGTTACCATTTATCTGGGTCAGTGACAGTTACAAATTTAACAAATTAGAAGGACATCTGCCTACCTTGGGTCTTCACTCTCTCCTTTCTGTTAGAACATCATCTGTCACGCACCTGTTGTACATGAACCCAAATCCTTGATAATGCTCCTGGGCAACCTCTCTGAGTCCAAGAATTGGCTTCCTTGGGCATATAAGGCAGTGTTTGCATCCTATAACCCAGAAATCCACAAAAACCTCCATCACTTGGAAAGACAGACCATAGATGTTCTAACATCACCAGCAACACCCTACTTCTCTGTTTTAGCTCCATATTCCATCGCTGTAATGTGTGCATGACCCAACAAGGGATTTTCAGCTCATGATATCAGATTACATTCCCTTAGGGCAGGGAGTTACCATCAGGAACCAAGGGAACTGGTCACACCATAGTCATGGGAAAAGCAAAGAGGACAGAGATGAAAGCGGGCTGTCATGGTTTGAAGTGTGTCCCCCACAGTCTCATGTGCTTGGCAAGGTCATGTCACCTTGAAAGGTGGAGCCTTGCTGGAGGAAGGCAGTCACAAGGGGTGGGCCTTGAGGTGGATTAGTCCCACCCTTACCTCCAGGAGAAGTCTGCCTTTGCAGCAAGCAGTCTGCAGCTCTCAGCTTCCAAGATGTCTGCGGTGACTTAGCCTCCTCCAGCTTCGGCCAGCCAGCCATGCCACCTCTGCTTTGAGAGACTGTACCTTCCCTCTGGAACCGTAAGCTGAATAAACCTCCCTTTCTCCCTTAAGTTGATTGGCTTTGAGTGCTCTCTCACAGCAATATTTAAAAGTAACCGTTACATGGGCCTTCCAGCTACCTCTGTATACCAAATTCCAACCAGCTCTCTCTGTCTTATTCACCTGCCCAGGGCTGGGCCCAGCACAGCAATTGGATAATCTCCTACATTTCCTCAGAGGCTTCTTCCAAGGGATCTGAACTCTGGTCCTTTTGCTTGTGTCATGAGCACTTTAACCACTGAGCCATCTCCCCAGCCCCCAAGTCTGACTTTTTAGGAAGGGGAGGGACCAATTCTATTAAGAGGAGGTCAAAGGCAAGGATGTGAAGAAAAAAATAACCCTTACCAGGCTATGGATGGGAATGTAAATTAATGCAGACGCCATGAAACATATGAACATCCACTAAAATCTCAACATGGAATTACCATATGGTCCACCCCTGGTGGTGTTCCTGTAAACACTTCAAAGGAAATGAAGCCACTGTACGAAAGCAATATTTGTGTAACCATACATACTGTGATACTACCCACAATTGCTAAGATGTGGACTCAGCCTAGGTATCCATCTACAGATGAATGGATAAAGAAAATGGAATATCATTTGGCCATAAAGAATGGAATCGTGTCATTTACAGCAAAGTACATGGAAGAGGAGGACATCTTTTCAAGTGAGATAAGCGAGAAAGGAAGGTATCACATGACCAGTCTCAGCTGTGGAAAGTTGAAAGAACTGAAAATAAAAGACAGATTATGAAGAATGGAGAAAGGCAACAAGAGGAGAAAGATAGGGGGGTGGATAGACATAAATAAATGCATGATGTAGCATATATATTACAGTGAATCTAATTAATCTGTATACTAGGTATTGTCATTAAAATTTTAATTAAAAACACCTATAAAAAGAATTTAGGGGGCTTCTTTTAACTCTACTCTCTTCCAGCTAACAGTGATGTTTTGCATTATATCTCCCCAAAAGACTATTTAAGACTAATGTGCACAGGTGAAAGAGAGTGATTCACTTGCTGATAAGTCATCCATGCTCAAGCAAGTTCTTGGGTACTTGCCAGTCCAAGCATCCTAGATGAAACCCAGCAGGAAACACATGAAAAAAGATGTGAGTGTGGGAAGACTGGCTGGAAAGGAGAAAGTAAGAAGTGGGACAGGAAGGGAGAGGGGATTAGGTAGTAACAGATGAAAACATGCACATTTATAGATTTATAGATAGAAGTGTCACAGAACAAAATATAATAAAGAAAAAATGATGCTTTAAGATCCAAAAGAGATAAAATGCTTTACATATTTAAAAACACTATTCTTAGCACTAGAAAAAAATGTTCCAGATAAAGAAATGCTTTTAAAAATTTTAATGGCAGATCTCTTCTATTTTATGGATTGTCAGATTAGGTCCAATCCTATTCTGAAACATTTCAGGACACATTCTATCATTCTATCACATTCTGTCATTCTACCCAGAATTCACTAAGAGTCAGACATCCCAAAATAAATAAACAAATAAACAAACAAGAAAGGAGATTTTGTGACTTCAAAGGGGAAAACCAGACTGACAAACATCTAAACATAATACCAAGGGTGATATCACAAATTTTTGTGATAACATAAGTTACCTGTCTAGCAGATATAGGTCTCTTCATTGAAAAAGTACCATTTGCATAGAGCAAGGGAAATTGCCTAGGAATACATCCGGCGAAGAGGTAATAGATGAACAAGGCAACAAGGATGTGTGTACTACTCTTGGAGACTTGTTGGAACCTCCACACCAATTCAGAGATCCCTACTGTTGAAGCCACAAGCAAATCTTGGCAATGTGACCAATTTTTGACCATGGGGTCTACAGCCTTATCCTTCCATGGAAAGTTGGGCAACTCAAACATTTCATACTGAAATATCCACTGGTATATATGGTACTACAGTGATTGTCCTCTAGAAATCTTGCATCCATTTCAGTCATGTAAATTAAATCAACGTGAGTCAAAGTTAAGGACGGAACACAGGAGAGGGACCATTTAGAGCCCAGAGCCACATTGACAAGAGCACATAAAGATATTTCCCGGTACGTTCCTGAGTCACAGCTATGGGTAAGCAGCTGCAGTAAGAAAGGGAAAAAAAGTATCGTTGATTCTAGACAGAAAAAGGATATGAGGGGGTAAAGCTTTTTTGGTCTGTTTAGATGTATGTTCACGAGTCCATATGGGGAAGGGAAGAGAGGATGTGCTTCATGTGTTACATGAAGCTCAGCTCTCACAGTCACAAATCTGCTTCGCTTTTTCACCTGCTGCGATGGCTAAGGTGTTACTAGCGGCATGACTAGTGCTGGGCGAGGGGGCTTACGACACCACGGCTGCAAAGAGAGTGTTCGCAAAAAGTCTGGCGCCAGCTTCAGTGAAGAATCTTTTTGATGCTGAAGCCAGCGCACTGCAGAGTGGGGTGACAGAATGAGCAGGCAACCAGCCAGGCCCGTGTCTCCATCTGCAACTTACCATGCATTGGGCAGGAACTAACTGAAGGTTGCTGACCCTTAAAAACAGTCTTTATCCACATCAACTGTGAAAACCCAAAGGGAGGGAAGTGATGTTTGATACAGGGGAGCAAAATCAGTCTTTAAAACCATTTTCAACATAGGGATGACATGAAATTCCAAGCCAAGTACATTACGAATACACATTGAACACCAACAATGTGCAAGACAACAGCAATATGACACCTGCAGGACCTTTATCCCCAGCCACAGAGATTTTCAAAAGAATAAAGAGCCTAGAAAATTCAGCAACAGGCTGGGGAGATGGTTCAGATGTTAAGGTGCTTGCCATGCAAGCAAAAGGTCTGGAATTTGAATCTCCAACTGCCAAATAAATGCCAGCCAGGCACATGGCATGCCTATAATTCCGGTTCACGAAGGCAGAGACCAGGAATCTCCAGCTCAAGCTAGCAGGCCAGACTAGCCCTCTAATAGGTGAACTCTGAGTTTAGAGACCCAGCCTCAAAATGGTAAGGTGGAATAATAATCAAGATGACTCCTTATGTCACCCTTAGGCTTCTACATGTATGCACAATCACATTTGCCTGCATACACATGCACGCACATGCGCACATACACCTATACACATGCACCCATCCATATGCAAAAGATACATACACACATGTATGCACCCCATACACATACACATGAATGAGGACAAAGAAAATGCAGGATACAAGAGGACAAGAGGACACAAGAAAAATGCAAAAGGAGTTATTCCCAGGGGAGGCTTAGGTATAGCTCAATTGGTACAGTAGTTGTCTACCATGTACTGAAGCCCTGGGTTTGGTCCCAGCAGCTTATAAAACCCGGCATGTGGCAGATACCTGTAATCTCAGCAGTTGGGAGAGGAAGGCAGGAAGATCAGAAGTCCAAAGTCATCCTCAGCTACACAGTAAATTCAAGGCCTGTGTGGAACATGTGTACGTATACATACACACACACAAAATCTTGTCTCAAAATAAATAAGTAGGTATCCTGATATACTGAAAAGAGTATTAGATTAGTGAAAGAAAGATGGATTCAAATCATAAATTTATGCTTACTCTCCATGTGGCCTCTTGGACATCTCACAAAGCTTCAATGATAAAGTGAGTAACTTCAAATATATTTCAGGATGAAAAATGGACTTGAATTTAAAGGTTGATGCTAACCCATCAGTACTAACTTTGTGATGATATTGATTCCAAAAGTATACCTGGGCTCACTAATATGAGTTTTGAAAAAGGGAAAGTCTTGGAAAGGAAGAATTGTACATACATTGTTCCTTTGAGCAGCTCATCAAGATACTGACCACCTGGCTCTAAATGGAATGGCCTTAAATGTTTAGATGTTTTAAATATGTTCATATGTATTTACTGAATGTCCCATTGGCATTTGACACTCTGCTCTGAATTGAGGTACCATGAAGCTTATTAGTGAATATCAATCATTCAAACAGTTTAGAAACCTAGACCCATGTCCATTTAGAAACATGCAACATTTTAAAAACATAGACCTATGTCCATTTAGAAGACATGGTGACTGTTATTTTATTTTCCTTTTACATGTATGTATGTATAAGGTGTGTATGTGTGTGTGTGTGTATATGTGTGTGTATGTGTGTGTGGTTTTGTATGTGAGTGGGTGCACATGTGTGTGTATAAAGGTGTACTTGAGTGTATGTGCCTGTGAAGGCCCAAGGGTGATATTAGGAATCACCCTAGATTGCTCTTCTATCTTATTGCTTGCTCTTCGGATTTCCTGACTCTGCCTTCCAGGGTCAGAATCACAGGTTGCTGCTATTTCCACCCAGCATTTTTATGTAGGATCTGAGGATCTGAACTCAGTTTCTTTTGCTTGCAAAGCAAAGGCTTCAATTACTGAGCCATCCTCCCTAGTTCCAACTTTGTTATTATTTATATCCCAGAGGCTACATGAACATAAAAGGGAAGGCAGTGTTGTTCCAAGAAGTGACACTCAGGACTAATCTCAAGGGTGATAAGAAACCCCTAAAAAGAATTTATAGGGAGATGTACAATAACAGGGAGTCCAACATAGGTACCATATCAAGTGTTTGAGTGGTGCCAAGAATAAATAGACCAGAAAATTAAATCAGACAGTTTGTCATGTGCTTTGTAGGAGACAATGTAAAGTTTGAACTCAGTATGTAGTAACAGGCAGCAAGGATTCATCAAAGAGTTCTAAAAAGAGAGGGTAATACTAAAGGTGTTCTATGCTACTAAAGTCTGAAGGAAGTCCAGACTTCCTTTCAGGATGCACAGTGATGGTTGAAATGCCACATCTGAGACAGGGTTCTCAGGAGAATCCTACACCATCCCATGCGAGAAAGGAGGCAGGATTAAAGCCAGGGATATGACAAGGCTGTTACAGAACAATAAAGATTGGTAGCAGGCAAGTATCAGGATACTCAGGAAGGTGAGAGGCAACACAAATCTAGAGAAATTAGGAAAGATTCACAAAGAAGATGTCAGTTGAAATTCATTGAGTGACTGGCAAGTCAAGCAGATGGCTAGGGTCCTTTCCCTCTATTTCTTAGCATTTATTTATTCAGCGTTTATTCAGGTCTTTGGGTTTAACAAGAAGTGCCTTAAAAAAAAGAAGTGACTTTACCTGCTGAGCCATCTTGCTCTCTCCACCCCAAGGCTCTTTCTATAAAATCTTAAAGCTCCTGTGTGTTACAGTAACAGGCAGAACAAGGTACACATCCCAGGATACTAGATCTGCCAGATACGAGAAGGCTTAAAAGAATCAAGGTCTTCTTTGTCAAATAAGTTTAGGATCAATAAAACTTGCTAAATAGGATCCATGTCTAGAGTGCCTTCCAGAGTCTCTAATGTATTAATGTACCTATGAGTCTTTAAGAAAGAGATCTGATACTGAACCTCTCTCAAATGCAATTAACCACAGTATGGAGTGATTGGGGACCACCCCACAGGACGAGTATTCCACAGAACACGGTAGTACAAGACTACCTGTCTGAAAGTACTTTTAAAGAGATCTTTCCATTTGAGGGTAGATACTTTGTTCTTATCATCAGTAGTCTGCAGAGAATCACTTTTCTTTAGAGGTTTAGAAGAAAAGAGATTGGATTTTGAAGGGAGATAAACCACAGGCAGATGGAAAGCTTCAGCAGAAATCAGTGAACATAAGGGATGAGTTGCTAGGGAGGTGACAGAGATAATGCACACAACCAGCGTGGTTCACAACACCTACAGAGATGCTATTTCTAGAGGGAAAAGGGCTGGAGCAGAGTGATAAAAGGAACAGGAAGCCAAGTGTGGGATGCACCCAACACATTAAGAAGGGCTCTTCCTGTTCCTGAAAATTCTTGCAACATTGGATTTGCCTTTTGCTCTCACCGTGGGTTCTTTTACAGCCTTTAGACTAGTTTTGATCATCCGTTTTCCAAATGCAAACATATCCAAACTGTCCATCAGCATGGCCTACTTGGGGAGACTACTCTGTCTTCATATTCAACTCCTCAGCAGTACTGAGAAATCCACACTCCAAGTCCAAACCGGGGTCAGCTCGCAAAGATCTTGGAGAAGATTAGAAACAGGCATCCCCTCAGGCAGATGCACAGCTTGCTGAGGAATTGGGCTAGGTAGAAATTAGTCAAAGGAAATCCTTTTCTCCAAGCAAATAAAACTCAGGAGCACATGGCCTGCGGGCAGAGCACTAAGTTTCAATTCCTGTTCACCTTCACTGCATGTCACTGCCAGGCAGGATGCAGCCAGGAGAATGAGCCCGCATCCCTGTCTGGTCTGTCTCACCCCTCCCTTTTGCTTTCTAAGACCAAACTTTGAAAAGGGAACAGCATTCCTTTCTCCTCCAGCTTAAGTATCTCAAATCAGACATTTGTCATCTGGAAATTGTAAAACTGTGACCAGAAAAAAATGTACCAAGTGAAATGTGTCTCCCCACGTCAGCTTTGTCATAGACTGGACATACACATTTGGGCAAACTAGTTCATCTCATGAGATTGTATAGAATGAAAAAACGGTTCTAATTCTACATAACATCTTCCACTCAAGCCATGAAATCTCTTTCTCTCGGTTGTTGGGGCTGATGGGATGCACTGGAAGCAGGATGCTATCACTTCTGCACCTGGGTTTGCACAATTCTGTTCAGTCTCTTGGAGCCCTGCACAGCCGCCTGGTGAATATGCCCAGGCTTTCCTGCTGACGGATGGCAGACCATGTGGTGCAGAGATGAGTTACCTCAAGTAAACTCTCTGAAGCCAGCCAGTCCTCAGCTGGCCTGGCAGCCATCATTAAAAAAATAATAATAAAGTAAAATGGCACACGTTGCCCTACCAATTTCCCTGCTTATTTGGTTAAAACAGAGAATGTGGTCATTTCAAGCCTTAGAATAGCTTCTATTCCTCTAAACTTGAACAATCTGATTTCATTGTCTACATTAATTAAATTAACAAATTTACCCAGTTCACCGCAGGGTACAATTATAACACAGTATTTATACAGCATAATTCAATTCCTCACTAGCAGGTCTAAATAATCTGACCATAGACCCACAAGTGAGCGCAGTCTAGTCACAACAGAAAAAGTGGGATCAAAGAAGGTTGCCAGACCCTCCCCCCAAAAAAGACTTGCTATGCAAAGGTTATTGAAAGAACAGAAAAGGGACTAACTACTATGATGAGGAGATTATTGCAGAAGAATATTTTAAGAGGGAAAATGCTCTGTCCATAGGCCTACAGACTGCTCATAGGGTTCTTCTGTATATTAACAGGAATGAATAAAGCTAGAAAAGAAAGAATATAGAGGTAATGGACTAAGTAAAATCAAAATGTGTTATACACATGTATTAAAATGTCATATGAAACCCATTATCATGTATAATTGACATATGCCAATAAAATAGGGAATAATATAGTCAAATGAGATAAAATGGTGGCCTTTTATGCCTCTTTGTGAATCAAGAGATGTTTTTCCCTGAGGCCAGCCAATGTTTGGGATGGGCTGTATGTCCACGCAGACAGGAGGGTGCCCAAAGCTCAAGAATCTGAAGGAAAGAGAGAAGCTCAACTAAAATTTTATAACATGAAACCAGTGGGTATTTTGTCCAACTTGATGAGTGAATATCAATACCTTGAATCACCCTTTATGTTGCAAAACATTGGGAATTTGGGGAAAAAAAGTTTATCCATCTTATCTAAGTCATTTGAGAAAATAAATTTTTTTTGCAGCAAATCATTTCCCGACATAGAAAAATGCAGGTGCACCAATAGTATACCTGTTGATATATGATCCATGTGTCAGCAAGGACTGAGGCATCTGGCATCCAAAGCAACCCAGATGAAATTCAGTGGACCACTCATGTGAAAGGACAAAAAGTGTAAGGGGGACTGGCAGGGAAGAAGAAGGATTGTAATAGGAAAAGGAAGTGGATGGGATTGAGAATGAAGGTACAAAAATATCATTAATTTACTATATTAATGTATGAAATTCTAAAAGAAGAAAGGTTTAAAATTGTTTTAAAAAAGTAGGAACATTTGTCAGTAATCACAGTTCTCTAGACACACATATGGATGCAGAAAATGAGAGAGAGAGAGAGAGAGAGAGAGAGATTGAACTTTGGATGTAAGGATACAAACTGCATCATGGAGACCCATCCTCACAGCTCTATCTAAATCTCAGTTCAAAGGCCCAACAGCCCAGCCTCCAAATACTATCACATTGATGGTTAGGATTTCAACATATGAATTTGGGAGCTGTATAAACATTCATTTCATAGTAGAATAGTAAGAAAACAAAGCCACATTTATATTCATATAAATGGTATGAAGTTTATAAAATCAATTACCAATAACCTTCAGCTGAATCAGATTGAAATCTATTACTAAAATATGAAACTGAATTGCTTTGGTATATCCATGTCCAAGTTATATGATTTAGAACAGAGCATCCTTAATTAAGGTTGTTCAAGGGAAACATATTCCAAGATAGACAAAATTAAGGTATCTAATCTTTGGTTTCAAAATAAAATACTAAAATAAATAAATACAGTCCACATACTGAACTAGATTAAGAAGTTGATTAAATACCAGAAGGATATTCTGAGGTGCACAGTATACAAGTGTAGGGCAAAGAGTCTATTTGAAGGAAGCATATTGGAAGGGAAGGTGACAGAGTTCTGTGATCATTGTTTAAAGATGCCCTTAAAGTCAATGTTTATAAGTAAATACAAAGACCTTCCAAAGAGCTCCATGCATTCTCTGTAAAGACTTGTCTTTGCTCTGACTGACATATTCATGAAGAATTTGAATGCTAAGGATTCGTCTGAAACACTTGGCGGTGCTCCGAAACACCAACTGGATAAAAATTCATTGATTAGTGTATGTAATACAGATGGAAAAATTTCCAACTTAAACTAGTGGTGTGGATGAACTCTAAGTCCTGGAAAAGTCTGATAAGAGGGGAGAATGGGGAGCTGGAGAAAACTGCCTTTGTTTGATTTTCATCTGTGAGCCTTCTTCATGCTGCGAACAAAGCATGGTGGATGTTTATAATAGTGTAAACCACACTGTAAGTAAGAGAACAGTACTACAAAACTCTAAATATGTATCAGTGACTACAATCAGAAAGAGAGCTGATCCCACCTAAAACACATGAATTACTACATCTTAGAAATCTGGCATTCTTTATCACCAGGAAAGCTTGGTATACTCACCCTAGCAAAATCAGCTATCTACTAGACAAGTCTATCCTCAGCTCAGCTTTCTATCTGGTCCAGGCACCATAAAACCACATGAAATAAGCATTACCCTATCCATTTCCCTACTCACTTGATCAATTCATCCAGTTCATTGTAGGGTGAAATTATCATGCAGTACTTACATGGGATAATTAGATTCCTTACACACAACCAGGTTTAAGTAGCAAGTGTTTTAATTTGTAGAATTCAGCAAAATGTGTAGAACTTCACTGCTTGCTAGATTATAAATGAAGAAAATTATCTCCCTTCTAGACTGATTATAAGACCCATGGAAAGAAGGCTTCGCACCATATACCTTCATGTTATCACAATCTTAGAAGCTTTGAAGCTTCTAAGGTACCTTATCACAGATCTAAGCCATTTCCTAGAAGGTAGGAATGAATACTTAATCAGCTTCACGAATATAATTTCACTTAGTTGTGAGATCACACAATAGCCAATCATAATGAAGCAATCATTGAGTGTCTGAATATACCAGTTCTCTTTAATTTAACAGTATTTGCTCTGACTTGTTTCTCTTATTATCTAGAAATGGTTCTCATCCGAAGATCAAGTGTTCAGTAATCTGCCTGTGCTTACTTTGTTTTGTGGTATTTGACTTTCTCTAATGCTTAGAAGTTACTAATTCTAGTAAGATCTGAATCATATTATGCTTACTAAAGGTTAGATGAAATTTCTCAGAAATTGAACATCTCAACTAGGAAATCTCCGCTTTGAGTCTGTACTTAAGCTAGGAATTTATTTCAATGGGGAAAAATAGTCATAGAAATGTACATAAAGGTTTTTTAAACTCTAATATCTGACTACCTAGAAAGGTAAGTTTCTTGCTTATATAATTCAGGAGTAACAGAACCATTGAGAAATGGGTAATATGAATTTCAACAGTCAATAGTCTATAGCCATGCTCATGGTCCTCAGGTTAAAGCACGTCTGTAACTTAGCTGCAGAACTCAGGTCATCACAGACCTTCCGTGAAAACACCTGCACCAATATTGACATCATGGGGCTCTCAAGGATCCCTCAGCCAATGTGGGCATCCCTCGGAAACTTGAGTCTACTAAGTGGAGAAAATGGTCATCACTAAGATCCCTCCCATGAGGATTACCCAAAATCCCTTAGCAGCCAGATTTACCAATTGACTTATAAACACATACCTTCTGAACACTACTGGGACCTGTCCTAGTTTCATTCCATGTTGCTAAACAAAACACCTGACTGAGCAAGTTAGAGAAGAACCAGTTTATTGGTGACCCAATAATTCCAGGTTGCAGTCCATCACACATGAAAGTCACCCAGCATGCATCAGCAGTAGCCTCAGTTAACCCCACAATGAGGAGGATCCTTCAAAGTTGACACCAGTTAGGCAGAAACAACCAAGCAATCTCCACAGTCCTGCATCTGTCACTCACTGAAACATACAAAGGGGTGTGATCTTAGGCTTGGGCAAGGCAGCATTCCCAGCAGGACAGACAATAAGCTCTTTATTGAAAATGAGTCTGAGTAAAGGCATGTCTGCCACACCCTCATAGGACTTCCAAGAGAGGGACAATCCTTATTTGCCAGACCAGTATGTCTGACCGAGTACACAGAAAGATGCCAACTTCCTTAACCAGCTCTCTCCATCTTGTACTGGGAACTGGCCCCACCCACCATCCATCAGACCATCTCCTGCAGACTTGCTCAGGGCTTAATTCAACTACCAATTCTTTACAGATGTGCCAAGCTCGAACCCTCAACCATCAAGTTGACACCTGTATCCAACTGTGACACCCACCCTAACCACACAATTCCTCATTGATATGCCCAGAAGTCGACCTCACAAGGGTCAGAGCTGGCATGTGATGCTAACTGGCACAGATCAGAAGGGAGATTTCAGGCTCAGCTGGGGGAGTTGGAGTCTTGAAGAGATCTGCCAGGGCCTGGGCATGGGGCGGGGGGAGGGGAAGCGGGGAGGGCATCCAAGCCCTAGAGTACAGAGAGTGAAAGTGCTTGGCACTAAAGTGCTTCACCTGGTTAAATTTTCCTCCTTATTGAATTAACCCAGATTCAAAAGAACACATATCACATTTTCTCTCACATGTAGATTCAAGCTTCTAGTATTTACATATGTGTGTTTTCTGTGGGAGTGAGCCTAGTGTCTAGGTAAAGACGCTAGGAAATGTTTTTAAGGGAGGGGTGAGAAGGACAAAAGAATACATGTGACAGGAAGTGCAAAGGGAACTTCTAGTGGGTGGGAGTGTGTGGGCCAGACAGGGAGATGGAGGAGGCTTAAAGTAGATAAGAAAATGCCATAAACCACAGTTATAGTGTATGCACAAATATGTATTAATATGTGATTATTACAATTATAATTATAAAATATGTATTAATATGTAATTATTAGTTATAAAATACATGTTAATATTAACATTTAAAAAGTGTTTTAAACAAATATGCACATCTGTCTTTGCTCAATTCATGAAACTACTTTCCCATAATTCATTCACATGTCGATATGCCATTTCTTTGAGAGTTCATTATTTTGCGTCTAGTACAACTCAGGTGAATTTTTCCCCCACATTTTATAATTCTCAGCATCACTCTATCAGAGAAACAGGACAGAAGTGGTAACACCTAGCTAGCAAAAAGCTAAGTGGTTCTTATAAATGCTTAAGCTATATAGGAGCTTAAGAGAGTAAGAATATCAATGTGAGCCAATTTTACCTGAAGTCTTTTCTCACATTTAAGAATCTCATCAGTCTGCTATAAGCCAAATGGAGACCCTTACCAATAACGTCTAAATTAAAAGAGGTACGTATGAAGTACTAAACCTATTCTAGGAGTCCAATAAGTTTCAGCCATTCCTATTATTATTATTATTCTGAAGTTAGGGTCACCCCCAACATGTGGCTTGTTTGGAAAGCTGTTGATTATTCTCATTTCAGCGCAATGGATTTCACTAATTTTATTTTCCTCAAAATAAAAAGTCATAATTTCTCTTATCTCTCTTACTTTTTTAAAAAAAATCATGCCTTCTAGAAGCAGATAAGATTTGACCAGCAGCCAGAAGAGCATTTTCTATGAGATGCCACAACACCTGTTTAAAAGCAGATGAGCTGTGTGTCTGCCATTTCCAAGAGCAGACAAATGGCAAGACACCAAGTCCGAGTGCAATGTGCCCAGCGCAGTTTCTACCATCACATTTGCCAGTCTTCCAACACTTTGCAGAATAAATTCTAAGCAGCTCAGCAATGCAAATAATTCATGAAGAATCTGCTCTCCCCAAACACATATGCATACATGGAAAGAGCAGCCTCCACTGCATGCGGCTCCCTTCATTACACAGACAGTATCAGAACAGCACAAGCACAGACAAGAATATCTCCTTGACCACCAGGGGGTGGCTATCTGTTCTCCTGATTCCAATAATGAGAGCCTCTTCTCCATCGTCACAGTAGATGACTTGGAAAGAAGTTTAAAAATGAAGCAAGTCTGCATCCCAAAAGGTATGGGTTCAACATCAGTAAAAAGGGTGAGAACAACTCTTTCATTGTGTACATCATTCTGATAGTTTGGTTTTTTCCCATGAGGAGATGGAATGGTGGCCAAGCTCCACATGTCTTTCCTTTCAGCTTCTCATCCTAGGGGTTTTGATTTGCATCCCAAAGCTCGGAGCTACATTGCTCCAAATCTTCCAGTGTCAACGTTCAAAAGCATTTTTAGTATGTTTTTAATCAGAGGTTTTAGTAGATTTCCCCAGGTCCCTATATTCCCCACAGCCCCTATGCAAGAGACTTTTCATGCACATTACTGTCCTGGTTCATGTTCTTCCCTTTAGTTTAATCACTGATGAAGGGAGAAAAATGCTGAGATTGACTTAGATTCATCACCATGATGACTCACCACCTGCTACAGCAGCACAGTGACCCTTCCACACAGCACTGGGGTTCTAACATCAAGAAAGGAACTTTCATAGCTGTAGAGTAGGCAGCCAACTGTGTCTGTCTCACACACACACACACACACACACACACACACACACACACACACACACACACCTGGTCAGGAAAAAGCCTAGAAAAAAACAGCAGATCCAAATTGTGCTTGTCTTTGGATGTCCAGATTCCATGTTTATAGGGTCATGGTGACTTTTAATTTTCTTTTACATGGTATTTATTTATTCACGAGGAATCTACAGTAACTGAGAAATTGTTTTATAATTAAGGAAAATGTTTCTTTAGAATAAAAATCCCCAATAGTTTCTATTACTTCCCAGAAAAACCAAAGGGCAAATATCTTAGCCTCAGTAACATGAGCACAAAGAGTGAATCATGTGTGAAGGAAACTCTACGGTCCTTCCCAGCATCTCTCACCATCATCAGTGCACACTTGGGAAGGAGAGTTCTGCAGTTTCTAGACATCTTTCACAAATGTCTTCACAGCCTGTGGACAACCCACAGTGTTCAGTATTGAAATGATGGTCTCATGCTCTGTGTCTCTGGAGAATAATTTTTGACTGTAATTTTTAGTAAAACAATCAATTGCCATCTGGCCGCCATGCACAGACCTGGATGGGTTCATTGCTGGACCAGCGTGCCCGTAAGGATGCATGGTGCAAATTAGTCAGATGCATATGCAAATTAGTCGAATGCATGGTGCAAATTAGTCGGATGCATGGTGCAAACTCGTTGGAGCTGTTTTCTGGCAATTCCACCCATCACATCCTAAACTCAGCCCCAAAATTATCTCGTGTTGTATCAATTTCCTTGTGCTATAGTGGTAGGAAATGGTAGGAAGCAGAGAATGAAAAAGGCAACAGGTTTCTGTTGTCACTGGTAGTGGGAGGGTGGGGGGTGTTTGCCATCACTAGAGGGGTTTCCAGTGCCAAATGATATAGGAGCCTCTGAACAGAAAGTGACTGAATATTTTTTGCCTAAAACAAAGTATCTCTGAAAAAAGAAACACTATCTTTATTCTATAAAGTGAAACCCAGAATGCATACAGAGCAGCAACACTAACAAAATACACAATGTACTGTTACTTGGAATTTAGCATCACACCATCACTACTAACAGTAATGATTATAATTTCAATGTATTTGCTTCGCAATAACATTCTGATTTTGTGCTAAGAGCTTTGCATAAATTTTCACATGTAATCCTTCTGGTAGCTCTGTAAAATGGGAAATTATTACCACCTTCTTACCATTGAAGAAAGGATTTATAAATTTCCCAATATTGCAAGTTAGAATGCAATTGAGGTAAGTTTTGCAGTCTTCTCTCATTCCAGACTGCATGCACATAGCCAAATCCATCCTGCACCCACCATCTCTGAAGCTTAAGTATTCAGGGAAGGAAGCAGAGTGATAGGAAGGTACTGAGGCCACAGCTAATATTCAAAATATGAAAAGATAAAATTCATATGAAGTACAAAGGACTCCAAATAATTAAAGCAGACCTTGAATGCAGTGAACAAAGCTAGAAGCATTATATCACTTAACCTCAAAATATACCACAGCGCCATCATCAGCAATATAGTACAACTCAAAATACATTGTAACACACTCCTGACACAGAGTTGACTCACAGAACAAGAAAACAGAATAAAGATCCTAGAAATAAATCCATATATCTACAGTCCACTGATTTTTTTTGAAAATGCTAAAAATACATTGAAGAAAAAAGGACAGCTCCTTCCAAAAATGGTATTGAGAAAACTGGATATTCAATGCAGAAGGTTAAAGACTTGACCTTTCTTTCTCTTTCCATGCATAAAAATCAACTCAAAATAGATTAAAGACCTAGGTATAAGAGCTAAAATAATAAGATTTCCAGAAGAAAACAAGATATCACTATAGGCATTTTTTAGGGAAGATTCCAAAAGGAAAGGCAACAAAATCAAGAACAAACAAGTAGGATTTTATCACACTGTCCTGTGTTTTTGCATGGCAAAGGAAGCAATCAACAGAGATCAAAGAAGGCTATGTAATGAGATAAAATACATGAACTGTTTATGTGACTAACATCCATCATGCAAAAGGACCTCAGAAACCTCAATAGCAACAAAGAAAAACAAACAACCCAACCTATGGATGGACAAATGGTTCTTAAAAGAAGAAATACAATTGTTTAGATCAAAACAGTGACTATCATCTCATCTCAGTTGGAATGGCTGTTACCAAGAAAGATAACCAATAAATTGTAGCAAGGATGTGGAGAAAACAAACTCTTGTGCACAAGTTGCTGGAAATATAACATCTATTGTTAACAATATGGAGGCTCCTCCCAAATTAAAATTAGGTCTGCCATGTGACCCACCTATTGGAATATATTGAGCATATATCCCAAATAAATAGCATAGGTATACCTAAGAGTTGCTTCATGTGCTTATGGTATCACTAAGTCACAGTAGCTAAGACAGTCAAAGTAGACTCATTGTGAATCAAGAAAATGTAGTATATTAACCCAATGCAATATTATTCAGCCATAAATATGAGCAGAACTCTGTCATTGCAGCAAAATGTTATGGAATTTGAGGATATTACATTAAGTGAAATACTCCAGACACAAAGACGATTGCCCCAGTGCACAGCCAGACTTCCAAGACTGGCTGCATCTGTTTTCTTGCCTTGTTTGTTTTCATTTTCAATAAGAATCACAAAGCATACAAAGAAACAGAAATCATGGTCAATTTAAAAGAAGAAAATTACAAGGCAAAGACTTTAAAGCAACAATCTTAAAGCTTGTTCAAAAAACTGAACAAAAGGAAATCAAGAAAACTATGTAAGAATGAAATGAGAATATAGTCAAGAACAAAGAAAGTATATAAAATAACTAAGCAGAATTTTAGAGATGGAAATAAAGTGCAAGCATTGAAAAGGTTACTGCAGGGTTTTGGCAGTGTATTTAAACAGGAACAAAAATGATCTCAGAGAAAAGATATTTGAAATTAACATATCTGGAGAATGACAAAAAAGGAGGAGTGAACAGAGCGGAAGAGAGCAGGGGCTTTGTGAGGCAGAAGGCTCCGCACAGGAGAAAGGTAAAGCAGGGAGAAGATGCTTATACATACATACACACACACACACACACACACACACACACACACACACACACACATAGCATAGTCATCTAAAATCTCCAAAGTTTACAAAGCATTTGAATTTAATACTCCAAGAAATTCAACAATTCCAAGCAAGAAACACTGTCAAATCACACTGAAGTGAAACTTGAAGAAAGTAGTAAGTAGTAAACCAGAGTTCAACTGTGGTGGTTTATATCTACCACCCCAGACTTTGGGTGGTGGAGACAGAAAGATTAAAAGTTCAAAAGTGGTCTTTGCTACATAGCAAGCCTGAAGCTAGCCTGGGCTACATGAGACTGCCTTTCAAAAGAAGGAGAAAGGAGATGAGAGGAGATGGGAAGGGAGGAGAAGGAGGGAAGGGGAGAAGAGAGGAAGGGAAGAGAGGGGGGAGAAGAGAAAAGGGGTGAGAGAAAAAGAAAAAACAAAGAAAGGAAGAAAGAGAGAGGGAAGGAAGGAAGGAAGGAAGGAAGGAAGGAAGGAAGGAAGGAAGGAAGGAAGGAAGGAAGGAAGGAAGGAAGGAAGGAAGGAAGGAAGGGAAGGAGGGAGGGACGGAGGGACGGAGGGACGGAGGGACGGAGGGACGGAGGGAAGGAGTGGAAGGAGGAAAGGTAGGGAGGGAACGGGAAGCGGGATGGATAGAGAAAAGAAAGGGAGTGCAGACGTAAGGAGAAAAGGAAGCAAGAAGGACGTCCTTGCAAGACCCCCCCCTTAATTACACCCAGAAAGAAATCCACAAATCAATAACCCGCAAAGAACACAGCCATCGCATCACCCCGACCTATCAACTCAACACCAACCACCCAAACACTTATTCCTTCAAACAAAAAATGGATCTTGAATAATTTTATCAGCCAATTTCTCAGCAGTCACCTCGGAAGTTAGAAGGCAAGAGATGACATATTTAAATCGTTGAAAGAAAAGTCTACCATTTGAAAATTCTACATACAGCAACATTTTTAAGACTATGGGTAAACTGAGACATTTCTACTCATTCAAGCAAAGCCTGAAGGAAATCCTTGCTGTGAGACCTGCAGCACAACAAATGCCAAGTGAATGCCAAGTCCATGGTGAAATGAAGGAGCATGAACACAAACAGCCACAGAAGACGGAGAGATCTCTGGTAAAGAGAACTAAGGGCAAATATGAAGACCTGATAAGGGATCAATGATGAGAATATTTTGATGATCCCTATAAATATCTCTCTCTTTCTATGTATGTATCTCATACACACACTATATGCTATATCACAACACATAACAATTAACCAAAGTAAGTAGATCTTAAAAACAGCCAGGTGTGGGGCAGGGAGGCATAAGAAATCTGCTGTAAGAAAATTGCAACTAAACAAAATAATTATTGTCATCTCTTCACCAATGTTGCAAGCCAGAAGACAATGCAATAGTGTCCATACTATTCTAAAAATAAGATCATTTTAAAATTCTACATGCAGTGACCAATACATTTCAAACATGAAAAGGGACACAGCAATATCTTAGAATATAAACACTCTGATCTAAAGAAGAGGTGTTTAAAGAATTAGTAGATTGCACTGATGTAGTGGAAGAGAGATAATTTACCCCTAGCTAGCATTTTGTGATACAAGAATGCAGGGGTGCAAAGGAAAGAAGAAAGGGAGGAAAGGAGAAATGGAGGGAAAGAACTATGGGATCACTGTCAAGAGTTTTAGTCAATCCAGCAATTTCAAGTAGCCAAAGCTGTAAGCACATGAATAATAACAACAGTAGATTGTAGCCAGAAAAGTAAAGTGTTTATGAGCTATATTCAAATAATTAAATAGAGTGGAAAATTCTTTCATATAAATCAAATTATTATATGTAGGAAAATGGACATGATCCTATCAGAAAACCATAGTAATTACTGCTGCATATAATAGTCCCAAGAATGGGGAAAGTAGAGGTGAAAAGTGAAACAGAAGCCAGATATTTGCAAAAGTCAAACTACAGCCTCTGAAACATTTATCAAGAGGTAAATCAGTAACTCTGAATAAGGGAAACTTGTCAGATATCATCGTGGGATGGCAGACAACGTGCCCTGCAACACACTGGACAGTCCGAAGGACCCAATGCCTCTTACAATAGCGTTGCCAACAATGGATGCCCAAAATCATTAGAAAATGTCAGCACAGTTCAAATTGGGGAATAATTTGCACAACACCAGGCTAAAAAAGAAAAGTTGAAAATGTCAAGTCAATGAATGACAAAGGAGGACTGAAGAAATGCCACAGTTTGGAGGGGACTATGAAGATATCAACGGCTCCTGTGAGGGTGGTTGGATACTGGATAGGAGCCTGTAGCCCATAAAGGGAATTGGTTTAAAAAAAAAGTGAGAAACCCTGAATCAAGCTGGTAACTCATTTAACAGTGTTTTTCCAATAATTAATTTCTCATATGGAAACTATGAGAGTTCACTGAACTATTTTCTCAAGATTCTGAAAGTTAATTTTTTCCCCAAACTCTGGATTTAAAAATAAAATCTGGGTACTTGAAACATACCACCACTTGCCCTAGTACAAGTTTGTGTTATTCTGAATTTCCTGATCTTTCTAAGTCGCTGCTGCCTTCACACAGAGTGAAAATAGTTGGAGCCGTCTTCATCTCAGACATGTCCATAAAGTAATTAAAACAATGCTTGTCAACACCTATGCAGCATTCAAGTATTGCTATTATTAAATGATTTTCGCCACACATAGCTTTAATATTTCAATGATGTACTTTTGACTAAGGTCGCCAAGTTTCCTTTTGCTCAGACACTCCCCACTTCAAATCTATAAAAAGTTTGCCTATTTTTGCCAGTGATTTTTATAGTTCACTTTTTATTTTTAAACCTTCGCTCCATATGGAATTTATTTAAATGCAAGGAGCTGAATTTAAAGCCTGCCTTTATCTTTGTCTTTCTCCTATTTCTTTCTGCAGATGGCTGGCCATTGGTTACATCACCGCTTATGAAATGGTGTGCCTCTCTTTTATAATGCAGGGCTCCTGCTCATCAGTGCACCAAGCAGCATATCTCAGTTGCTTCTGCTCCGTTCCTCCACCTCCACCCCCACCTGAGATGAGGAAAACTGCTGTATGCTGAGCAGTGTTGAAAAGAAAACATGAAGAGAACAGAGACTCTCATGAAAATGATCTAGAAACAGAGTCTTTCTAGGAAATCTTAAACTCTTTCTTCTAAGGATATCCCATCACTTCTCTGACAGTTCTTCTTACCTATCACAACACTTGCTTTTTTTTTTTTAAGCGAAACCCTCTTTGCTGGCTTCTACATCCAACATAAAAGTTAGGTGCCTGCAGCTAGTCTCCACAAATAATGACGAAACCTAAAATATAATTTCTTCCCATCCTATGACTTTCCATTACCTTCTGCATGTCTTCTATTATCTTCTAATCTAAATTTCTTTTGTTTCTGAAACCCTATCAAATGCTGGTGATGTCCAAATTTTAGCTTCTGATTTCAACTGCTCCTCCTGGATGGTCTCACACATTCATATTTCAAGTTCAAGTTGAGATTCAAAGAGAATAAGGCTAGAGCTTTGACTCAAGTGATTTATGAATAGCCAGCTTCCATGGAAGAGTAGAAAAAAATACAGATAAGGAGAAAATTCGAAGCAAGCATGTGATCTCTCCTTGAGTCAAAGTGGTCAGATCTAATACCCCAGGTGAGTCGATCACTGGCTTTTGGTCTTTCTGGATACATCCTCTGGAGCAACACAGGATCCTTTCAACAGAGTTCTGTGGATCATGCTATTTGCACTGAACAGCCATATTGCACAACAGCTATGGGCTTGGGGCACTAGTGAAAGCAATCTGCAAATTGCATGGTGTATAATGCAACCCTTGTTCTACTCAAATCTACTTGCTTCTCACATGAGCTCTACCATATCCAGGCATAGCTGCCCCAGGACACTAGTTGGTCACAACTTCTCCAGAACACTGAGAGATTTAATGACCAGAATAGTTACTCCCATTGCTATACTTGGTCCTAAGAGCTCACTTTGACTAGTACTTCTAGTCTAGGTCACTTGCCTAGTGGAAGGAATTAGACCCTCTTCCTGAGATTTATGAGCTCCCTCAAGTTCTGATCCTCAGATCACAATAATTGCTATAGTTTTCCACTAATAGTTAAAAACACCCCCCGTACAAAACTAAGTCCTAAACAAATGTCCCCCATTATATGGTGGTTGCCTGACTCCTTTGAGATGAGCAGGTTCAGCTACCATGCCTTAATGGTCTTCTAAAACAACTATCTCAAAGCAACCGGTGGCAGCTCTATGTATAATATAAATGGAACTCAGGGCTAGAGAAACAGCTCAAGGATTAAGACTCTGCCCTTCAAACAAAAGAATCTGAGTTCAAATCCGAGATCCCATGTAAAAATGCCACCAAAATAGCAGTGGCGTGTACTTCTAGCCCTGGAAGGCAAAGCCTGGGAAATTCCAGAATGAAGCAATAAGAAGGTAGGACAATCCAGGATGATTCTCAAAGTCATCCTGAGGCTGCCACAGATACACATAGCGTGTTCTCTCTCTCTCTCTCTCTCTCTCTCTCTCTCTCACACACACACACACACACACACACACACACACACACACACACACAAACACACATGCACACACAAAGGAAAAATGGAAATCTCACTGTGCCCCCAAGGATGTACAGTATCTCTCAAACACAGGACTTTAAGATACATAGGTCCAAAATCACAGAAATCAGAAACACAAAATTCTCAAATAGGCCACCAAAAGTAATGGTGGATGAAATTGTCCCTAATTCCATCCCTTGGTTCTAAAATTTACATATTAGGTACATGTCAACATGTGATAGTCTGAATGAACATGTATGCCTCATTAGGAAGGACAGACAGCACACCATTTTCATAGGGTATCACATTAAGGTAAAATCCCCCCTTTAGAAAAGCCGTCTAGATCATGTACCAAGAGTAAAGACTACTGGCTACATTCCTTAACATACTGTAACCCCTCTGCCATGAAACGGCCTGTTCGTCTGAAGGCTAAGTGTGTGGAATCCCATTTTATGGGCTCCTAGGCAGTAGTTCTGAGGTGAAACGCTGTAGTGTCGATCCTAACCAGAATGAAGGAGCAGAATGGGTTCAATTAAGTTGCCCCTGTTGGTCTAAAGGACTTCTGTGAGGTCTGGCACTACACTAAGTTACTCAGTGTTTGGCTTCTTTTACCCGTAAGTCAGGAAACCAATGGTAGCACAAGTCAGATCACCTGCACGCATGGGGATCCAATGTTTTTGGCCCTAGGTACTACCTCTTTGTCTACGGCCTCATCTTCATGCATGAACCTATTGTGTAAATACAGGGAAAGCCAAGGACACATTTGGCTGCTGTGTGCTCTGCTGGAAGAAGTGTATTAACATTTAACACAGGAATGGTCACATTTTGAGTCCATAAACCTTCTTATCTCAAATCTTCCCTTACCAATTCTTTCAGAAATTTGACCAACCAACCAGGCCATTTGCCATTGTCAGGAAGTTTATCTAAAGCTTTAACTTGGACCACCTCTCTCCTCACACAAATGGGTGGTCAAAGCTCTGTTCCTCATTGCATGTTTCCTTGTCAACTGCCCCTTGTAGTCTCCCTTAAGAGAGGCTGCAGGGGATTGGATTTCTGTACCTGGGTTGGCTTCCTATCTATCACTCAGCATAAACCATTCTGCCTCTTCACCCCTGGAGGCTGTGCCCGTGTCCATTGGCATCTCCTAGTTCAAGTTTTCATTGTCTCCTTGGAGTCTCACTACCTATGCTTTAGTGTTCTTCCCCTTTTAATTCTATACACAATTACTATCATTGACTGATTCAGTAGAACCTATAGAATAAAATATACGCTTTTAAGCATAGTATACAAAACCCTTCATTTTCTATAAAATTTCTCTCTTGGGAGATTCTAACAAGACTAAGTACAAATAGCCAGTACTCACCTCCACCTCCAAAAGAGCCAATCAAAAGATACCCACAGCTGAGTGTCAAGTGGGAGAATGCTGGAATTCCAGAAGAGAGACACTAAAATCTTGCAAGACCCAGAGCCCAGGCTGGAGAAATCAGAAATCGAACAAGCAGTAGAGCACTTGGAAGCTTCTACCTCAGCTGTCCAGCCAGAGGAGGAAAATCTCCTGTGTGGGGTTAAGAATGAATGGGAGAGTCTCAGCAAACATCAGTATCATCATGCATGATGTCAGTCTTAGTTGCAGGAAGGCTCCACAAGCATGGGAGGCTTATGACCCTGATATCTACACAGTAGTGACTTTCTATGGAAAAGGATCTCCTTTCATCTCTCCACATGTTTCCAGCGCCTGACTGGCATCATTAGGTACCACCTTTAGAAGTGAGGTCAGAACCCATGAACGTGTCTGTGTCTGGGATTCCACGGGCATTCCACCGCACTGTCTCAGCTGTTACAACAATATGAAGCCAACATAACCTAGAAGGGTGACTTTGACCCAAGCAGCAAAGCCTCGTCAATTGCCTCTACAGAAAATCAGTATTTTAACACAGAGAATGAGGAGAGTTGTCCTTGAGTGACAGGAGACCAGTGCACTTATCCTTTGGGATTAAGAACAACTGTGTTTGGACTCATCCTGGTGCCAACACTGAAAGTGGATGCTCGTGTAGTTCCTGCCACTGCCCCTATCTTATACTACATGTATGGATGCACTGCCTATGCTACACATGTGCATTCGCCTCCTATGCTACATGTGTGCATGTACTACCTACACTACGTGTGTGTGCGTATTGACTATGTGACATGTGGGTGTGTTCTGCCTACACTACATGTGTGCATTCACTGCTTATGCTACATGTGCATATACTGCCACAAAGACTGGGAGCAAAAGCAGGAGTCTCGACAGCTGCCCCATGCCTGGATAGCGGCTAAGGAGTCTGAGAGTAAACAATATCTCACTTCTGCATCATATTCCAGTGTATGTTGTTCACAGAACCAGGAATGGATATTACAATTCCTAACCCTCTGGATCTGCATTGCTAAGATGGTGAGAGTGAACACCCTGGATCCTAGTGTTGCTAAGCTACTAGACATGCACTGCACGTGTGTAAATGCCAAAGAGAGGGCACACCGATTTCAACTACCTCCTCTTTCCATGCAGGATCTGAGCCTATAACAATGTCTACCCAACACTGCAGGTGCACCCAGTGCCCAAGGTCCCTGTCAGCTTAAGAGACTTCATATCACCAGTGCCTGAAGAACTAGCCATCATCTCATGCCACCACACCTCATGTAAGAGTGACTGTCCAGTGAGCACCCCACACTCACAGCAATCTGTACTACACCTGCCTGAGACAAAGGGCCCCCATCCCCATGTGCCTAGCAAGCAAAGTGATTTTCTCCAACTCTGTAGTGGGGGAATACACTGGCCCCCAAATCATTAGCAACAGCCAAAATAACCTATGAGGACATGGCACCTAGAGATCATCTGAACCTAAAGTTAACATTGCACAGCAAGCTAATAGCCCAAGACAAAAGTTCAAGAATCAGCAATTTCCTATGAAAGCCGGCCTGAAAAAGTAATAGAGATTAGCAATCCACCACATATGCAGATATTAACAAAAGAACACAAAAGGGCTAGAGAGATGGCTCAGAGGTTAAGACTCTGCCTCTCAAGCAGAAGATCCTAAGTTTGGATCCCAGGTCCCATGTTAAAATGCCAGGCAGGAACATAAAAAAGGCAGTGGCCTCCAATTCCTACCCTGGTGGCCAGAGCCTGGGAAATCCCAGGTGGAAGCTAAAAGGATGATTCCCGAAGTCACCCTTGGTCCTTCACAGGGGACATAGTGTTCTCTGATGTATGCATGTACACATACACACACACACACGTACACACACACACACACACACACACACACACCATAAGAAATATTGTACACATGTGACAGATTGTCATATTGTGTCCCATAATATGTGCAATCATTCTGCTAAAATAATACCATACTGTGTTTACCTGGAATCGTTGTTAGGACTAGAAGAGACTGTAGCCCTGAAATTTGTCTCATTACTTATCTGTCCTTTGCACAGGGCAGAAAGGAGGAGGAACATGTGGTCCAATACATAAGTTTGAACTCAGGAACTTCTTACAAGACATCTTTAAGAAGCCGCATAACTTTTCTGAGCCTTGGCTCTCTTATCCTTCCAATGGAAATGTTAACAACTGCTTCACATCGTTGCTAAGAAGATTAAAACAAACAAGCAACAGCAAAGATCATCCAGGGTAAGTATCTGGGGCATAGCCAGAATGAGATAAATGATAAATCTGAATATGAATCTTGTTCATTTACAGTCAGGAAAAAGCCCACAGCATAGCATTGTTCAGCAAAAACAAAGACCCAGTGAATGGATGGTATTTGCAAAAAGGGCTGTTTGGAGGATGTTTGAGAGTGAATAGGAGATGTGTCCTGCATATCACAGGCCCCATCTCTAGGGGAAAGAGTTAAAACCCAAAGCCCTCTGGGCTCGGCTGTTCTCCAGAACATCTTCATTTCCCTGGCCATTACCCGAGGAATCAGGGCATTCAATCTCATTTCTGACATCCAATATTGATTGATGAGCTTGGATGGATCACTGGCATCTTGCTGGCAGAAGCTGCAGGTTCCTCCCCATCTCCTTCTCCTCCTCCTCCTCCTCCTCCTCCTCCTCCTCCTCCTCCTCCTCCTCCTCCTCCTCCTCCTCCTCCTCCCAGAACCTTCCTGACTCCAATACTGAACCACCTCCAAAATCGTTTGCTTAGCAAAAGGATGCTGTTTTCATAGACTGCACTCAGCTTGAGCTCACCTTCCTAACCTTCAAATATTAAAACTTGCCCCACAGAAAATGAGTCTGGGAACCTAATCAGAATGCCTGCTCTTTCTTCTGAGATGTTCTCATTCTCCCAAGCACACGTCTTTGCAGAAGACATTGACCTCCAAAGTAATTGGCCTCCAAGGATACTACTATTTCTTCTTTTTGTTTCAAAAAGAATAAGAAATCCATGTTATTCCAGAAGTGAGTTCAAGAGGAGAGCCCTAATATTTACAGCCAGAGAGTAAATTTTCAAATAAAGACATTTAAATTTTTCAATGCCACTGCAAAGAGGTAAAAGGAGGACACCATGTTTTTTGGGTTCACAAAAGAAAATTAGGACACTATATTTCTGTGAGTTCAAAAAAAGATAATGAGGGTTCAGGAAATGGTTCAACCAGGAAAATGCCCACTTTACAAGTATGGGAACCTGAGGTCAGATTCCCAGAACCCCTGTTAAAAAAACATGCAATGCAATATGTACCTGTAACACAGCTTTGGGAGTAGAGGAAAGACAGATGAGTTCTTGAAGTTTATTGGCTAGCCATCCTAGCCAAATCAATGAGCTTTTAGTTCAGTGTCTCAACATATAAAGGCAGAGAAGGATTGAGGAAAGATAATTGTTGACCTTCAGCCTCTAGACACACACTCACATATGCATAAGCCATGCACATACACATCATAAATAAATACATAAATAAGTAAATAAATAACAAGATTTAAATTACAAAGAAAGAAGTCCATAAAAGTGCAAGGACGAATTTGCGAGGTTAAAATAACTACAAGGGAGAACAACTGGTCAAAGTAAAATGTAAAAGTGACCGATGGCTCTGCTCTAATCAGGACATCTAAACCACCTCCCACTCCAAGGCTCTAGGAACCTAGCAGAAGAGGAGGCAGTAAGAATGTAAAAGTCAGAGGACAGGGAGAGAGAATGTCAGACTGTGCAGATCAGGGCAGCTGTACCTAAGAACTCAAAGCAACATACTTCCACTAGATGTCTGTAATAGCTGGCCAAGCAACACATTATCACAGAACATAGAAGACATAGAAGACCTGAGAAACTATATGGGAACTGGTGCCAATCCAAAGAGAGAGGGAACCTCTATAGTCTACAGTTTACCCACAAGTGGGTCATGCACATACTAACAGGTGTCCAGACACTAAGCAGGTCAGGTGTCCGAGATGAGACCCAGTGGCTCACACATACTGGGAGATGTGGGAAAGGGAGGGGAAAAGGGCTGGAGAGCAGAATGGGTGGGATGGGACAGGAGGTTGGGTGAGGGTAGGTGATGAAAACACAAGCTCATTGTTAACAGGAATTAAAAATAAGTCAATATAGAAAATAAGTAGGAGTTCCCCGTCTTTTTAGATGAGGGTTAAAGCCTAGTAACATTTTCAGATGTCTATTAAGCATGTTCCATGTGTCAGTCACTCTCATCAGTGAAATGGAGAATGGGGATGACATGTAAGATGAGCTGCTTGCTTTCAATAGACTTGCAATCAAGTTGGATATAGAAAACCTACTGTGCATGAAATTAAAAACAGATTAAGCAATTAAGCACAAATTTCATATTGACTAAAAGTATAAATAGGAGCTGAGTGAGGAGAGCGCACTCTGTGGACCACATTAGCTGAGGGAAGATTGATGGAGCCTGTCTTCAAAGAAGCAGTTTTCAGTAGGTAGAAGGAAGGGCGGGGAGTTAAGAGAAGGAGAAAACAGAACACGTGCAACAGAACAGAATATTGACCATGTGCGCAATATTCAGACAAGATGCCAGGGAGAGATGAATATGTCAGCAGCAAAGGACACATTATGTAAGGGTTCAGAGACAGGTCTCGACAAAGAGTTGTCTCTCCCAACAGTGTCACAAAAACTAACTGAAGAACCCAGAAGGGACAGTTCAGCTTCTTTCCTTTTTTGGCTACCGAATATAGAAATGAATACAAGCATGGAAATGTAGAATAATGAACAGAACCACAGTAAGAGATCTCTGGGCTTATGGGTACATTGGAAGGGAAGGGAGGGAGACCAGAACAAGGGAGAGCATGGCAAGAGGACGTGAATAATCCAACTTACAAGCAGTTAGAGAAAAAGGTGGGAAGTGTAGGCGAACGGACAATGATTCAGCCACAGAGGCTCCCATCACCCATACAGAGAGGCTCCTTGGGCCCCTCCCTCCTGCTAAGCATACAAATCTCGCGAGATTCCGACAAATCTTGTAAGTCTAAGCCTTCTCCAGAACAAAGACAGTTGGTGCTGACGTTAAACCGCCTGGCTGAGAGGACCAATCCGGACAGGATAACTCAGCAAAGGCTCACACTGGGACTTATGGGGTGTTGGGTGGGGTATATAAGCAGCCTGATGTTTACAATAAATGAGCCTGCATACAAGCCTGAGAGCCTGCTTTGCCACTCACCTGACTCCCGGAGTCTGTGCTGTTGACTCCACACCAGCTTATCCCCCCGCAAGGGTCTCCTGTGGACCCCCAAGACACTGTTACACTGTTACAGGGTAGGACATCATCAAGGGGTTTTACAGTTCCCTTAATTTCCAAAGGTCAGAGTTCAGAGGGAGAAGGTGACAGCATTGATGGAAATGAAGTCATCTGGAACTAGCACTATAAGAGGAGGGGAGTGGTGGGGAGGAGAGTGGGAGGAGACAGATGAATAGATGCAAGAGAGGTGTCAGCCTATTAAATGGGCTCAACTCATCATAAATTAGACAGTGGAGCTGTAGAGGAGGATGCCAAGCATGCATTCCGTTTTCAGGCTTGTGAGGCACCAGATGAGTGTATTGGGACCAAAGGACCAGGATGGGCAGGCAAACTGATTGAGAGTGATACTAAGCTCAGATCTGAAGTGTCTTTGGAACATCCAGACTTTCTCTCTTTGCCTGCTGACCATAGATCAGGATAGCACAGTGATTCCTGGGTAGCTGTGATTCCTCGCTAACCCCAAGAACAACTTCCCGCATTTGGAGACCTTTGGTAGTCATAGCTACTGCTGGAGGAAGGCAGGGGTTGTTATGGGTAGCTAGGGAGTAAAAGTCAGGGATGATGCTAAATGCTAAGCAATGCACAGGACAGCCCCCCAAAACAAAGAATCATCCAATATCAGTAGTGCCAAGACTGACAGACTCAGAGACAGGAAGTTACCATGTAGGAGACAGCTGCATGTACATGGAATATTAAAACTATGGCATAATGCAAGTACAGAAAGAGGAAAAGTTTAGCTATGGGTGTCGAGAAATATTTAACGGCCAGATGGAAGAGAAAAGAGCCTGAGAAGACCTATACTAAGAAGAGACGAGAGAAATAAAAAGGAAATCCAATAGGTGGGGGGTCATAGCAACCATGTTAAGAAGCAGTGATGAGGATCAGGAGTTTCCCATCATCTTCACCTCCACAGTTGAAGTCAAGGTTAATCTGACATATATGAGAGATTGACTCAAAAAGGGGAGATTAAGTAATAAGGGAGAATGGAAGCAATTGGATGAGTTGAGAGAGCAGCATGATGCTCAGCTGAAGGGTGCCATAAGCAATGACGGCCTCTCCTTCCCCCTAGGCTGAGATAAATAACGATCCAGGATGCTCCTGCCGCCCACCATCCCCAGAAGTGTAGTGCCGCTGTCCCTTTCCTTGCTCATCTCCTTTCTTGGCGGGTATCACAAGGTCACTGTATCCCCAGTGCTCAGCACAAGGTGTTGGGCGGAGAACTATGTGCTGGGGGAAGGGAAGCCTATCTGAGAGTCCCACATTTGGCATTCTCAGCGGGAAGTTTTAGAATGCGCTCGGGCGGAGGGCTAGGTGCTGGGGGAAGGGAAGCCTATCTGAAAGTCCCACATTGTCTCACTCATGCTGTGGGCATTCCTCAAGTGTTGACCTAGTGAACATCTAAACAGAAGACATGGACCTGAAATCACAGAATCTAAAAGTCAGTGAGTGGCGGCTTTTTGTCAAATGACCTTACGCTCTTCCAAAGACAAACCATGATAAACTGCAGCCCACACACTTGATTCCAGAAAGCAATTTCCACCTGAAACCTTGTTGTTGTGTACTCTAGATCAGTCAGTTTTATTGGTACAATAGAAGACAACTCTGGCTGACATAAGCAGAAAAAAAAAAAATGTACTGAGTATTGGTTAGCTCATAGTTGCCAGGAAATCTGGGTTTGAATAATGGTCAAGAACAGGAAAAGTTAATGCTAATGAGCCACATCCAGAGGACCCATATGAGGAAACGAAGCAAGTCAGGACAATCTAAACCCTTGCTTCTCCACCTGCAGCTGCTGCCAACCTACCCACCAGCCATGCTACAACCCATGCCTCCCTGTTCCTGTTGTTTCTGAAGACTTAAATACTGTACCTCGGGGTTCTCTCAACTTGCTAGCGCCCCTAGTTCCTGATTCAAGATTCCAGGTCCTTACCTCTGATTGGTGGAGCCTAAGTTGTGTGCTTGTGCCTGACTGCAAGGAGAGGTAGGAAAATGAATATCTGTGCATCTTGCATTTTAAGCTTTTATTGAGAAAGACAGGCTAATTCATTTCCAAGCAAAAGAAGCTGCTGCCTGTCAAACCATAAGTGATAAATATCTGCTACACAATAAATGATATATAATCCCATAAACTCTACAGTGTCTGCCTGCTGCCAACCCTCAGTGCCACCTTGAACTGAACCGAACACAAGAAAAAGTCTTTGGCTGCAAACATGCAATACACCCTACATCGCACGGCCACTATGTCACCCTGACCAGGTTTACTCTCGAATGATGTACAGGTGCTCGATCACTCAAAAGTGGCAGATGAGTGTCACCCCTTAATAGAAGCCACTGACCCTGAGATTTGTGCCTCTAAACTCAGAAATGTTACTGCCATCACTTCAGTGTGTTGGTAGATGATTCTGGCCTCTTGATTTGAATGGTGCCAATCACTTCAGTGACTGCCTTGAACTCCATGTCAAGGATTTCCAGCCACATGCACCCACTTTCTGCAGTGCAGGAGATGAAGATATTCTGCCTCTCTGTCATCCATCAGAGATAATCCTGCCTCAGGCCAGCCAGTTTTCACCTCTACCAGGTCTCAGAAGTGCAATTTAACAGTCTCCAGCCTGCACCCTCCACTAAGCAGGACTGTTTGTTTCATTCTGGTAAAGGTGGATTTCCATTAACTTTCCCTTAATTTCTTCTAATCCAGCCATAGAAAATCTGCACAAAGCGGTAAAAGAGGAAATCAGACAAGAAAATGGTGTCTGCCTTGCAAATTTTAAAACCCACACAGAATAAGCTCACTCCGGCTCAGCTGTATCTTGTCATCAGTAATCCTGTTACAGATACTCTTTCTGTTGCTGTGAGACAACACTCATACTCAAGCACCTTAAGGGGAGATTTATTTGATTTACGGTTCCAGAGGGGAGATACAGTTCATTATGGCAGGGGGGCAGAAGCTGAAGACAGTTAGGTCATTGCAGACATCATGGAGGTCAAGAGAGCAAGTCAAAAACTGCTAGATCAAAACTACAAGCAAAAGCAGGGTGGGGCTACCCATCCTCAAGATCCACCCCCTGTGGCATGCCTTCCTCCAAGGCTCAACCTCCTAAAGTTGTCATGCCCTCCCAAACATTAACATAAGCTAAGAATGCAAACACATGAGCTCGTGGAGAACAACTCGCATTCTAACCATGACACTCCCTAAATATAGTGCATATGATAAAGTTCTTGAGAGAATGGCAAGGGCTTGTCAAAAGAAAGTCCATTGTCCGTGTTATTCAGAAAAATGCCAAATAGGTTCTTCGTGTGTATGTGTGTACCTGTGAAGGCCCAAGGGTAAAAATGGAAATCAACCTGGATTGCTCTCCCTCCTTATTATTACTTTGCTTCCAAGGCCAGAATTGCAGGCCACAGCCTTATCCGTTGGACATGTTTTTATGTGAGACCTGGGGATCCAAAGTCAGGCAGGTCCTTTGTCTCATGAGGCAAAGTCTTTAACCCCTGAGCCATCTCCCCAGCCCCAAAAGGATCTTACATTGCTGAATGCTGACTACAAAAGCCAGCTTTTCTTAGAAAATAATTTTTATAATATTTATTTTTTCCCAAGCATACAAGCTTAATAAATACCCCATCCCCTCCCTCCTTCCACCCCTCCCCAGTCCCCTTGCACCCTCCCCCCTTTCTTTCACCCCTCTTCCCCCCTCATTCCCTGGAGCATCCTTTTGTGCGAATGTCAAACTTCCCTCTGAGTCCTCCACTCTAGTAAGGTGTAAGGACTCAGTGGCATTGCCCAGAGCACTTTCTCGGACATCCCTGTAGTATAGGAACACCCTTATGACTGTTAATCCCTTGCTTCTAAGGCTCCTAGTGCCTATGATCCATGCTAGACTTTGGGGGATCATTGACATGTCAGTCATTGTGCAGGTCATGCAAAGTTCTATTATGGCTACTGCAGCCCTAACTTTTGGAGTATCTTGTGTATTGTTGCTACTCCACATCTTTAGGCTCTTACAATCTTACCACCCCCTCTTCTGCAAATTTCTCTGAGCTTTACGATGGGGAGAGGTTTGGCTGGTCTGGATCCAGGTGATTAATGTAGTCTCTGATGTTCTGAATTATGGTTTGTTGTTGTTTTCAGTTTTGCTGTTCTTGCACCACCCTTGGCTCCATCCTGATTGGTATTGGAGGTCACCTCCTAACCAAAGATAAAAGGCTGTTCAAATGGAATCTTACTATAAGAGTAGATTCAAAGGTAGATGGAATAGGAGTAGGAGACCGCAATGAGGGGGGAGGGTCAGTTTCCCATTTGAAGTATGGTTACCATCTATCTGCCAGACTCTACACCCTTCCTGACTGGCTTAAAAAATAATTTTGTTAAATTAAAAATGAAATGTTCTTCTGCAGAGACTCTATATCAACCACCTAGAACTAGGCCAGACTAATCTCTCCCCATCCTGAAGCTCAGGGACATTTGCGGAAGAGGGGGCGGTAAGAGTGTAAGAGCAAAAGGATGGGAAGAGCAATGATTTGCAAGATACTCCACACAAGTTAGGGCCGAAGCAATCATAATTGGACATTGCATGCCCGGCGCAATGTCCAACACACTATTGACCTCACAAAGTCTAGCATCTGCTAAAGGCACCAAGATCCTTGGAGGCAAGGAATTGACAGCCACAGTAGTGTTCCTATGCTTAAGGGGAACACAGGAAGGGGTTCAGGGAAATGCCACTGGGTCCTTGTATGTCATTGGAGAGGAGGGCCCAGAGGAGAGTCAGGCATGCATAAGAAAGGACTCTGGGAATTGGGGCGGGAGGCACGGAGGGATGGGGAGGGAGGGGTGAGGGGAGGGGGAGTAGGGGGTACAGGGGGAGGAGGAGGGAGGGAGGGAACTGGTGTACCTATTAAGTTTGTATGAGCTGAAATAATAATAAAAATGTATTAAAAAATAAAAAAATGAAATGCTCTTTTCATGCTTATTTTTAAGCTCTAGTGCATGTAGGTCCAGAGCATTTCACACATTAATGAGACATCTGAAACAGGGATGTTGCTCTGTTCCGAGCATTTGCTTAGCAAATGGTTTAGATGGGGTTCAGTCCCTAATACTACATATACCAGGACAGGCATGGAATCCCAGTACTAGGATTAAAGATGTTCAAGGTCATCCTTGGCTATGCAACAAGTTTACCCTATTGCTAAGTGTCCTGTTTTTTCCAGTCTGTTGCAGAATAGCCCATAGACAGCATCCAGCACAGTTACTCTAACACCTCCCTACCATGATGTTGAGTCTCAGCATAGCCCCTTGAGCAATTATGTGGGGGTGTTCTAGGGTGGTGCTGTCAGAGTAGGACTGAAGGGACGGTGGGACAGAGCAAGTCTGACTTCCCTAAGGATAACCAGATGGCTTCCTGCAAGGTCTAAGGTGGCTCATAGCCTGTCCATCACCAAGAAGAGTCTTAGCCTTCTCATGGTGGCTAACACTTGATGTTTTCCAATTTACACCCAGATTTATGGGAAAGATAGGAAGCAGTCATTTTAATTTTCACATCTCAGATTATTAGCAGGTCTAAGCCATCATGTCTATTTTTAAAATATTCAGGCTTCTCTGGTTCTCTGCCCATTTGCTGCTGTGGTTCCTGAATTTTCCTGTCAGGACAGAGAACCTTGGCACGTTCTAGATATTAATTTCCCTTTCATACTAGACATCACCAACATCTTCTCCCAGTGTCTTTTCCTTCAACTGAAAACCTTAGAATTTGGTGTAATCGATTGCATTAATGTCTTGCCTAGGGGTTTATCAAATCTAATTTCCTTACAAATTAAAGATTTGTTTGCTTTGCTTTTAAATAAGCTTGGACAATCAGCCCAAGTATGTGAAGATTCTGGAGGTGGTTCATTCTCATTCCATGATTGTTTGGGATTTTATTGTGCTTTATTTCTTCCTCATTAATTAATGGCCCACACATGGCACCTCAGCCAATTCTTTCTCAGGCAATCAGAACCCAGTACATTACTTGTTACTTTGTTTGGTACAATGATTGACCCTTTTAAACAATTTCCCTTTAAATTATTTCTTTTTTTAACTTTTATTTAAGTGTGTGTGTGTGTGTGTGTGTGTGTGTGTGTGTGTGTGTGTGTGTATGACATTGTGTGTTCCTATGGAGCCCCAAGAGTGACTTCAGGAATCATCCTGGATTGCTTCTACCTCTTCTTTGCTTTGCTTTGGGATTTCCCAGGCTCTGCCTACCAGGTCTAGAAATATAGGCTGCCACCATTTTCACCTGATGTTTTTAAGTGGAACCTGGGATCACAACTCAGGAACTTCTGCTTGCGAGGCAGAGTCTTAACCCCTGAACCATCTCTCCAGACCATAATTTCCCTTTAAAGAAGACTCCCTCACCAGACTCAGAGGCACAGGACTGCAATCCCAGTCACTGAGGAGCGCAAGAGGTGGGAACTGTAAGCGCAAGGTCAGTCTGGGCTGCAGAGTGGTTCAAAGCCAGTCCAGGCAACTTAGTGAGACACTGCTTCAGAACACAAAGTCAAAAAAAGTCTGGATGTTGCTCAGCAGTAGAAGAGCCCTTGCTTAGCATACACAAAAGCCTAGGGCCACTTTGAAGAAGGAGGAAGAAGAAGGGAAGGAGAATGAGGAGAAGGCAAAAATGTCATCCTTACGTTGAACCTCACCAAAATTCAGAATTAGATTAAAAACACACATACAGATACATATAAGCTTCTCGGGTCTTTGTTGCTATATTGAGGGAACATTTGCTTGCTACCTAAGCCTGAATTATAAAATAAGTCAGACCACAATGAGACAAAAAATAACCACCAGGTACCAGGTATCTGAAAACATGTAATCCCCATGGAAGTTCTGCCCAACTTAGCTTGGGTAAGGCAGGCCATTCTCTCTTTTTAGTATGAGCTCAGAACAAATCTTCTATGAACAAATCCTGGGTGTATGGGGAAAGATTACTTGGAGAAAATATGTTTATTCCTAAAATGATTTTGTTGTAGTCATGAGGATTTTCAAGGTCAAGTATCAGAAGATGGAAAAGGTTATGGAAAGAAAGGGAAAAGAGGATGGTGAAAGTCATGATCCATCTTGTTCTGAACACACATAACTGACACTGTGTTGCTAATATATTAGTGTTGCACTGATGCTCAGCAAACACATTCTGAACAAAGTTTTATGACATGTGAATTTTCCCCATGAGGCCTGTCATAGGCTTCTGGCATTTTAGGATGGTTCTTTGGCACTATGTACACTCAGGGCCTTTTGTAATGGTGAAATCACCAGCATAAAGCACAAAAACAAATGGGAAAAGCGGCAAAAGTCCCTTGCTTACCACAGCAAAGCTAAAGTAAGATCCTATCTGGGTGCAGAGCACGTAGGTCCGGTGACTCAGCTTCTCTAGAGCCCTGGGCCTGTCTACTAATGGTTGTGGCAATAACTCAGATTCAGGTACTGATCTTCAGGTTATGAGTAAGTTTCAGGTAACATGCAAACACAAGAATCTGCAAACTATGAGAACAGGCCCCATATATGCTTATGGGTGTAAGATTTATTAAGTATTTTTGCATGTGTTTTTTCACTAGCTCACTTGGTCCTGCAGAAAAAGCATGCGCATTCTGATTCTCTGCCTCCAAACAAGAGTCTAGGGGCCAGTTTATCTGGGACACACACCCAGGTCTTTTAGCTCCTTGTTTTTCCACTGTACCATAGCTGTGCTAATGCTACCAGACGCCAGACTGTGCAGCCAAGTGAAGATGTCTCTGAGCAATGGAGTGCAATGATAAGCTGGCAGAATGCACTGGCACTGGGGGAAATCTAGGGAAGGCAATGCAGGCTCTTCCTTAGATACAGGAGGGGGCTTGATAACTATTTGCATTAGCTACACCACTGTGCTATTTATGTACAGCCAGGTTTGCTTCAAAGGATTTCGGTCAGAAGGCAGGCACTGACTGGGGCTCATGGGTGTACTTGTGGGTAATGAGGCAGAGAGGAAAGAAAAAGAGCGTCTGACATAAAGGTTAGAGACAAGTGGGAAAAATACGGTATAAATAAGTAATCTGGTTTGAGTTGAAGAAGACAGATGGAGAAGGTGGATCTTGAGATGCCACTTAAAAAAGGCATGAAGATTTGTCATGCAAAATAGGGGGGTGACAATTGCTTACAGATCTTGCATCAAAGACAACTTAAAATCTTAAGCTGCCCACATGGTTTCTCTGCATCTTAAAATTAATTAGGGAACAATCACAGGTAAAAGAAAATGGATTTATCTACAGTTGTTCAGCGGGAGTCTAACTCCTCTGTAAGTGCTTGTGGACATCTTACAATTTACAGAAAGTCAGGTGGCAAAGGTAGACTAATAGGCCCTTTCCCTGATGGCCTTGTTCTGGAGCACCTCTAGGCAGAGGAAAAGGTGGTCTTAAAGGCCCTGGTTTTAAAAGAAAAGAATCAGGTTTCCTGAGACATGGGGTTCCAGTCACTTCTGCACCTGGCATAGTTCTGTGTAACTCCTTTGATAAGTGAAGAAGGTTGTATCATCTTCTCTCTTGGAGGCCAGCTAGGCTCCTACATGCCTGTGAAAGACACCAAGTTGGCAAGTAAAATGCAAGTAATCTAATAGCACAGAGTGGGCATGCATGATTCTCCTTGCATGTCTTCTCTCTTGCAAGGGCTGCAGTGTGGTCTCATGGTTACATTAATAGGCATCACATCTAGTCCCAGCTGTTGTTTTTAATTTGCGAGGGAGGAAGGGACAGAGGAAAGGAAGGAGGGAAGGAAGGAGAGAGGAAGAGAGGGAAAGGAAGAGAGAAAGAATGAGTGCAAGCATACAAGTCAAAGCAAGCAGGATCTACTACATGGCCCTATAGGACATCAAGTTTGCAAACAGGCATCTTTACTCATTAACCACCTTGCTGGCGCCTAGCTGTCATTTTTAGCCACGAGATAGGCAGCGGTTGATGAAGCACTTCTCAGACCCAGTCCGCTGCTCCACAGGTAGAGATCTAATTCTGTACAGGTCACCATGGAGCAGGGGAGGGCAGGTCACGCGCAATGACCAGCCAGAAGAAAAGCTCGGGAAGGCAAGAACGTTGTGATGCGTTTGGGGAACTGCTCCCTGGTGGGTATTGTGGAATCCTATGACTGGAGAGGCAGGAAGCAGCCAGATCTGATAGCAGGAAAACCCACTGGCAGGGTTTTAGCCAGCAAGTCATGTAAACAGATTTGTCTTTCTTGAAAGGGTCCTGTGTCAGGTGGGGAGATGGCCCAGGCCTTAAAGCCTTTGCTTCACAAGCAAAAGGACTTGAGCTCTGATGCTCAGATCCCACATTAAAATGCCAAGTGGGAAAAGCAATAAGGAGGTGGAGCAATTCAGGATGACACCCAAAGCCAAGCTTGGGCCTCCATAGGCACGCACACTCAATGCCTTCTTGTACACATGCACACCGTTTACACCTAGGTATACACATACACACACATTCACACATAGATACACACACATTTGCACATAGGTACACACATCACACATTCACATATAGGTATATAGACAGCACAAATAGGTACACACTCATTCACACATAGGTTCACACACAGGTATTCACATATTCACACGTAGGTACACACACACATATACATACACATTCGCAAATAGGTATACACAACATACACATTCACACATAGGCGCACACACATTCACACATAGGCACACACACAAACACATGCATTCGCACTTAGGTACATACATTCAAAGTCCCTGTGGAAGCAATGAAGAGGGAGAATTAGGGGTGCAACTGGAGGGAACAGCATCCCCCAGTAGTAACTCAGGCAGACAACACATGGACTTGTCGCAAGGAGCCAATAAAATCATGTGTGAGTGCAGATTTGAAAGTGGAGAACAAACAAAAGCAAAACAGTATTTTTGTCAAGAAAACAGCAAATGTTGGAGGGGACGTGTAGAAGCTGCTCTGGCTGAGAAAGCACTGGGCCTTCACTTGGGTCCACGAGGCAACTAAAAACACGAGGCAAAGCTGACAGGTCTGTCTTCTTTACTTTGAGAAAGGTCATTGTCCTAAATCTACAGTCATCCCAGATTCCAGGGAGAACCTCACAGAACAAACCCCACCCACCCACCCGGAAGAAGACAATGACCCCTGAGTATGAGGCCACACCCTGAGGCAGTGCTCATCTCCTGAGAGCTGGGTGGCTCCCACCATGGTGATAGCTGCAGGCAGGCCTTGTTCAGACCACCTCGCAGAGACTCAGCTCAGAGACCAGCCTGACCACACCCCCATGATCGCTTTATATGCAGAACTTCACAACCCCCAAATGGTCCTCTAATTAAACTGAAATCTTTTATCAGGATCCTGAAGGTGGACTGAGCAGACCCTTTGTATATATTCTTTCCTTAGTGTGGCCACGCGGAATAAGTCTCCTTTCTCTGCCTTTCCATTACCTGTGTCTGGCATTGGTCTGTTGAGGACAGGCGGTGAAGCCTAGCTTGTTAGCGCAGTCCAGGCCCAGGCTCCGACCCTGACTCTAGTAGCATAGCAACTTCCCAGAATTGGTATGCAGGCTCCTCAGTGTGTCAATCTAAACCGCTTGCTCAATTTCTGTCTATTGTGTGTTCAGTAAATATGGAATGCATTAGTTCCACAAATGGGAATACCGAAGTCTAGAGTTGACTGATCTGGAATTTTGGAATTTTTATCGCCTTCATTGACCTGTGTATTAATAGGAAAATCAAGGTTCTTTTGATGTCTGGGAGGCCTAACTACTAACAGCATTAGTCTCAGCATTGGCCCGGGAAAGAGCCAAGGAAGAGACAGTCTGCTATAGTGGATCAGACCAGAGAGAGGCCAGCCAGAAGGTCAAATGGCAGCCAGATCAAACTTGAAAGAGCCTGATGCTCTAAAGCCTGGTGCTCTAAAGCCTGGTGCTCTAAAGCCTGGTGCTCTAAAGCCTTCTGTGCAAAGTGCTCTCAGAAACAGAGACCAGAAGCAGGCGGAGGCCTCTGTGGATAAAGCAGCTTGCCATGCAAGCATGAGGACCAAAGTTTGGATCCCTGAACCTCATACAAGATGGGCAAAAGTGGCAGCCCACCTGTCATTCGAGCCATCAAGAAGCAGGAACAGGACAAAAGGTGGCTAGCTGGGATCTAGCTGTGTCAGGGGGACTCCAGATTCACAGACTGTGAAAGCGACTGAGGAAGACACGTGAAGTTAATCTCAAACCGCCAAATACACTTACATATACATGAACGTGCACCAGTGTGCACCCAGCACACATACACATGACAAAAAAGGGAGCGAAGAGAAGGGATGGGCTGAGGAGTGGGTTCAAAGGTAAAGCAAAAGAACCTGAGTTCAGATCCCCAGATCTCATGTAAAAATGCCAAGTGGAAATGGCAGCTGCCTGCACTTCTGACCCTGGAAGACAGAGCCTGGGGAACCCCAGAGCAAAGTAGTAAGGAGGTAGAGCAATCCCGAATGACTCCCAATGTCACTCTGGGGCCTCCACAGGCACACACACTCAAATGCCCTCTTGTATACATGCTCCAATCCCCAACACACGCAAAAATAAATAAATAAATAAATAAATAAATAAATAAATAAATACAGCTTAAAAATGGGAGGGAGGGTGTCATAGTTGGGCACAGGTGTCAACTTGACAAGTTGAGGGTTTGCGCTCTGGGCACATTTATAGAGAAGTAGTGGTTGAGTTAGGCCCAGAGAAGACCTGCAGGAGATTGTCTAGCTGATGGGGAAGGCCCAGCCCATGGTGGGTGGGATTAGGCCCTGGAAATACAGAGAGCTGGTTGAGAAAGTTGGCATCTTTCTGTTCACTTAGCCAGACATGCTGGTCTGGCAAGTAAGGATGGTCCCTCTCTCAGCCATTATGTAGAGATGGTATGGCCAGTTCCTTCAGCCGTGGTATTGGTGCGTGCTCTTCCATCAAGCTGGACAGACTGTAACCGGACTATAGCAAGAAAATAAACCTTTTGTTCACTTTAAGCCATTTGATGGTCATTTAATCAGCAACCATGCAGGCGAACTGCTACAGAGGGCATGGGGAGAGAGGCAGGGAGTGGGCAAAACTCACCATCTGATGACCACCAGGGAACTGCAGAGTTGGAGAGCAGGCAGCAGAGGGGCAGATGGGGAGGTGTGGAGCGTTACCTTTGGAAAGAGAAACACAAACCCACCTGTGCGCTCTGGCTGGCTCTAGATGCTAAGTGGGACCTGCTGCTGGTTTCAAGAGTGTCCCCTTTCCCCCCTCCCATCTCCCCAGCCCCAGTCTTGATTCTTGGCAGTGCTTTTTAATCTTGGAGCAGATGGCCGCAGCTGCCAGAGCATCTTTCACCTTCCTGCTTTGGCAGGAGCCAGTTGGCAAAATGAGCTTGCGAGGTCTGTCGGCACCCTGTAGTATCACTATCTGTCAAACTTGCAAAAAAGAAAAAAAAATATCGAAGACAGAGGAAGTGCTAGGAAGACCAACTAGGCTCCTCAAGGCCTGCTTGATCCAAGATTCTGATTCAGGTTGGTTCCGCCCGCAGGATCAGAGGCTGGGAAGGCAGACCTTCAGAGTCTCCTGTGTGCTTGCTGTCACCCAGCTGTGGAAGCCAGAAACCTGCTGAGTGGCAATTAAAGAGGCCCAGGTGCAAAGAGCTGCAGGTCTTTCAGATAGAACTGAAGATCCAGAGCAGCAACTAACCCCAGGCTGACACCCTCCCTACCCCCTGGCCTCCCTCACTGCCGGATGATCCCCAGCCTGGCCAGAGTCGGTCCTCACCAGGTCTGGATGGGCAATTTGGAGAGACCCTTGACACCCCATCTACATCTGCGCATGGGCTCTTTGTAAGCCCGAGTCTGTCCTTTAGTGTCCCAGTATTATCAGAATGTTTAGGGCCAGATCCTGTTCTTAGGAAACCCTCACAAGCTACGCCAGGCCACCTGCCCTCCAGGGCCAATTAAAAAGACAAGTAACGGTAGAAACCAGCGAAAGGACATGTGTTCCATGGGGCCACTCTTTCCTGCAACGAGGTCTGGCAAGTTGTCTGAACTATGGGAAATCTCTTTCCCTCACAAGCTCCTCCTCCCAAAGGCAGGAGGGGAGAGCCTTTTCTTCCAGCATGAGACTTTGGGGGGAATTCCTGTTTCTTGGAGTCTGCGGTTGTAAAAGACTGATAGTCAAAGGGAGGAGGCACAAGAATATCTTCATTCTGCTGAAGGCTCAGTGTGAGTCATCTGCTGTCAAACATGAAGATCCTTAGAACTCGCATGATAGAAGGAGATAACTGACTCCTGCAAGTTGACCTCTGACCTACACACACACACCCTCACACACAATAAATACATAAAAAAACTCACTTTTCTTTTCTGCCAGGATAGGTAAAATGAGCCACGGGCTGCTGTGGTCACCCACAGAGTTTACAGAGTGGATGGGTGGCGGGGTCAGGGAAAGCAAGAGGGCCAGTTGGGGTAGATGCGATCTATAGACATCATATATACACATACAAAACTGCCAAAGGATAAATAAAATATTTGCAATAATAACAAAGCTCTGTTCTTTTCCTCTCTGCCCCAAGGCCAAAGGTGGTCTTGGGTTTTGTTCCCTCTAGAAGCAAAAGCCATGTGTCTCCCCCCAGCTGATTTGGCCCGGGCTCTGGGTTGCCGCTTAGCACCTGCTAGCTCCTTTCTTTCACGGCCTGTCACCACGCGCAGAGAGAGCAATGGGAACAACAGGTCGGCCGTCGCCCTGCACTGAGCCTCCGGGTGCCACGCCCACATAGGCATCAGGATTACCATGCGCTGATCCGGCCTGGATCTGGCCTGAGTGTGCTGACCCACTGAGTCTAGAGCACGTCTTCCCTACCACTCCAATGCCTTCATCGAACTGCCGCAAGAGGAATCTGCCACCCATTAAATTGCTCTCTCCTAAGTCGCTGGGAATCAGAGGAGACTTGCCGTCGTGAGATGAGCGAGAGGCCAGTCTTTTCTCAGTGACCAGCCAACTACATCGGCTGACAATCTGCGGGAGGGATGACATGATAATTGGTGAAGAAAATCTCTGATGGAAACAGGAAGGACCCTGGGAAAGATGTCACATTTAGTTCGAATAACTCAAATGTTTACAAAATGTCCACAGGAGCCGCTCCCCGGTACAGGGACCTTGAGGACCAGAGAGTGAATATTTGTTGGGAAAAGGATGCGAAGCCTCCAGACATAAAGCTACATCCAAGACAGAGGCGCATGGCCTCAGAAGGAAACCGTGGGTCACGCAGCACAGAGAGCCCCTGCTCAGGCAGCGACATGGACGCACACACATCTGAGGCCTCTGTTAGGACCACAAAGATCATCAGACACCTTCAAAAGACACAGCTATCACAGTCCTGGAAAAGAGCAAGGAACATAATCAAGAGACCAGAAAATGCTAGCAAAGGTAGGCTAGAGAACAATCACCAGGCTCCAGTAGAGAAAGAAGCGCGCCGGATGAAACTCCTGCCCAGTACACTACAGGGGAGCTCCGTTCTTCTCAAGGGGAGCCCTGCAGATGCCCCAGGATGAAAATAGCTGCATCAACAGAAAAGAGGCTAATGCACAATCACCAGGCAATTATTAGAAGAGCCACATTTGGAGCAGCTGGGTTGATTAGGTCCCTCACCAACGCCCCATCTACAGAACATCTGGCAGAGTGGCTTTGGCCTCTGGGCTGGAATTCTGACAAGGGTTCTCAGAAGAAGAATAGGAATTCTCCAGGGAAGGAATCTCAGGTTGTGTTTAGAGACCCAAGAGAGCAGAGGTCTATCCTTTCTTCCTTGAAAAGCCTGTGCATTTTCCCAGCTGCCTGGGAAAATAGAAAGAAAAAGGAATAAAGAAAGAAGCAACAGGGAGACAGAAGGATGGCTGATTGTATTTGCCTCTCTTTTTGGCTTGGCAATCGGAGTCGAACCACATTATGAGGTCGTACTGTTATGAAGCCTGTTGCAATAGTAAGGAAACTGAGGGGGGGGAGGGGGGGAGGGGGAGGAGAGAGGAAAAGTGGGGCTGTAGAAGGAAAAAGTAGGGATGTAGGGGGGAGTTAGTGTGGAGGTGAGGGAGGGGAGGTGGGGGGGGAGAAGAAGGGTACGGGGTCTTTGGAGGAGGGATGGAGGAACGAAGGAACAAGGAACGAGGAAGGAAAAGAAAAGGAAAGGAAGGAAGAAAGAAGAAAAGAGGGAGAGAGGAAGGGAGGGAGGGAGGGAGGAGGGAGGGAGGGGAGGAAGTAGGAAGGGGGAAAGAAAAAGGAAAGGAGGGAGGGAGGGAAGGAAGGAAGGAAGGAAGGAAGGAAGGAAGGAAGGAAGGAAGGAAAGGAGGGAGAGAGAGAGAGGGAGGGAGGGAGGAAGAGAGGAAGGGAGGGCGGGAGGGGAGGAGGGCGAGGGGAAGGAGGAGGGAGGGAGGGAGGGAGAGGGAAGGAAGGGAAGGAAGAAAGAAAAGAAGAGAAGAGAGGGAGGGAGGGAAGAAAGGGAGGGAGGGAGGAAGGAAAAGGTAAGTAGATTTCTAAGGTCACGAAATTAAAGAACAGAGACTCTAAAATACAAACCAAGGTACTCTGATTCCAGAGCATAATATTTGTGATATCTAAGGAAACTTCTTCTCCTTCTACCAAACATATACATGTAAATCATTCAAGAACCAAAATATCTTCTCTAAAATGTTCCTAGGGCTTTTCATTTTTTTACTTTGGAAGTAAAAAGCACACATATACAGTGCATAAAATAAAAACGAATCTCAACAAAGCAAACAGGTATTTACCTACTGTACAAGCTACAGCCAACAACAAAAGACTCCACCTCCTCGCAGCCCTTTTCATTCACCTCAGTCATTCCCTTGCTCCAAAGGTGAAGAACCAGCTGCTTCAAGTAGGATTGGTTTTGTCTGACGTGGGTACTTTCTATACATTTATTTAAAAGTTTTATGTGGAGGGGCTGGAGAGATGGCTCAGGGGTGAAGTCTCTGCCGCACAAAGCAGAAGGTCTCAGGGGACAGGGCAATGGCCTGTACTTCTGGTCCTGGAAGGCAGAGCCTGGGAAACTCCAGAGCAAAGCAAAGAGGAGGTTGGGCAACCCAGGGCGATTCCTGAAGTTACCTTTGGGCCTCCCCAGGCACACACCATGCCCTCTGATATATACAGACACACATAAACACAAAAATAAATAAATAAATAAAATTCTAGAAAAGTTTTATGTTGTAACATATACATGTTCATGGCTCTATAGCATTCCGTTCTATGAATATACCACAGTTTATGAACCATTCTGCGGGTTATTCTGAATCCACCTGATTGTGGTCTTGGTGCACATTCACATGGATTTTAGCTATGCTTATACCTGAGAGAGGGGTTCAGTCTTGAACAGATGTATTCTTGATTTCAGTGCAGTATGCCAAACTGTTCTCCAGACTAACTTACAAATTTTCATTTTTCATCGATTTTCTGGTTGTTTGATAAGCTCACCAATATTTGGTTTTAATAGCCTTTGCCATTTAAGCACTGCAAGCCTTTATTTCAAGTTATATATTATGATTGTAATGAAACAATCTATTGGCACATTAGGAGGAGTTCTCTCTCTTCTGCAAGTTTTTAGACCTATCACACACATATGCATGCCCTCCACATAAAAACCCTTTGTCAGTTAAACACATTACAAATATTGTGTCATCTCTTACTCAGCGATGCGCCTCTTCCTTTGCTTGATGCTGTTTTTTATTGGAAAGTCAAGTCATGTTTTGTTTTAAAATGTAGCAATATCTTGCAAAATTACACATGAATGTATGCCTTGATACATGATACCATTGCAGCAGCAAAATACAGAAAGATGTACATGAATGGTCATATGCTGCAGCACCATTTATAATAATAAAAGATCAGAAATAGCGCAAAGGGCATACACAGGGAACTCATTGGTTAAATACAGTATAGCCATACTGTACAGTACTAGTCATCTTTTAACAACATACAAATTTCTACACACTATTGTGTTGTTAAACAAAAACAGCATTTGGAATGGAGCATAGTAAGCTAACCTAATAAAAAAAGAAGGAAGAAAAACAGTTATTGGTATGAGCGTGTATTTGTAATGTAAATATACATACCCAGTTATATACACATATTTATTTCTCAATAACTTGAGAGATAATCTATAAACTAAAAGAATTACTTAAAGGGAAATTTCAGGGCCAGGAATCAGGGAAACAAACAGGACCTTCCTTGGTTTATTTCTGATCAGATCCATTTTAGATTCATCTTTGGCAATTATGAAATGCAATTAAGTAAAGGTGAACAAATAAAAAGAAATTGCTAAAAATTAAAAGCAATAAAAATTGTATAACTGCTTAGAAGGAAGTGATTTCAGGTAATTTTCAAGAAGAATAATTTGATTACTAACTTTAGTGGAAAATGTCTCCTAAAAACAAAAAGAACTTCAAAAAAGCCTTATGCTATTATAATAGCACAGTATTAGCAATTATATTGAAATTACCTGTGTGTGTGTGTGTGTGTGTGTGTGTGTGTGTGTGTGTATGTGTGTTGTGGAGGACCAAGGGTGACCTCAGGAATCATCCTGGATTGCTTATACCTCCTTTGTGTTTCACTCTGGGATTTCCCAGCCTCCTCCCACCAGGACTGAAAGTACAGGTCTCTGTAATTTCCACCTGGCATTTTCACATGAAACCTGGGATCCAAACTCAGGACCTTCTGCTTGCAAGGCAGAGTCTTAAGTCCTGAGCCATCTCTCCAGCCCCATCTAAGAATTTGATAGTATTTTTACAGAAGAATTTTAGTTAATAAATGCAAAACAAATGTCACCTCTAACAAAATAATGCAACTAGGCAAACTATCAAATGGATCTGATTTTCTAAACCTATTAGGTTAGATGATAATGGGGAATCTGTAAATGGCTGGATTAGACTGCCAGTGTTTAAATTCACTGATCAAGATTAGAAATCTCAGGCACTGGAGATGATTGCACGTAACATGTCATTCCCTGTGTTGTGATAAGAACACAGGTCAATGCCTCTGCAAGGTGTGGAGCCTGAATTTCACCCAGCCCCTGTGAAGCTACTGATCTGCGGAGAACACAGAGGCCCTACAGAACTTGTTCAGTGAGGCACAAAGTCTGTAATGTAGGAAATGCTACAGGACAAAGAACCAAGAGAATCAGAAAAAAAAAAAAAGGTAGGAGATGTTAGGATTAAAAGACTCAAACGCTATAAGATGCATAAAAAAGTGGTTCTCATTGGAACATGATTCCAACTGGATGAATGAAAACTTAAGACAGTACTTGGAGATGTGAGCACATTAAGGAACACTAGTAATTTTTATCTGTGATGATTATGTGATGGTTTTGTTTTTACCAAAGTATTATGTTTAAGACCATGTAATAACTGGAATTTACCTCAAGAGAACTCTGTAGGACCTGCAGCTGGTAACCAATTGATCTATTTAAGTCTATTCTTTCTTCCCTGCTTCACAGTGCTGTTGGATACATTTTATTTTTAAATTTTGTATAAACGTTGAGCTTCATATGTATCGAAATGAATGATTTTGAATTCTGTCTTGTGTCACTGTAAGTGTTTGTTTTCTCCTGAGACCAGAATCATCCTTTCTCAATTATGGGAGAGTTTTCATAAATCTTAGCAAAAAAGGAAAATTCTCTCACCTGAGTCTTCAGAATGCTGTGGTTCTTCCTAGATCTTCACAATTCCTTATAAATTTTAGAATCTGCTTTCAAATTCCCATTGAAAATGTATTTGTTTTTTTTTTTTGAGAAATCCTTTGTGTTGAAATTGCTGTCCTCTTTCTCCTTCTTTGCATGGCGTTCATTAGTTACTAAGGTTTCCAGTTGCTGCATTAAATACTTCTGAAATATAATCTTTTCTCCATTTTCTTCATGGTTATATACTTTTACAATTTTTAGAAATTATTGTTCACATTTCATTATGGCATCTTTATCTAGGCTTAACATTTAAAAGTTAATTGGCAGTTTTACCTTCTTTCAAGAAAATGTGGAGGCTTTGAAAAATGTTGAACTTCCACACTATCATTTCTATGTATGTTAGATATGTTCATTTTAAACTGTAATTGTATTACTAAGTAATCTACATTTGTGTTCTTTTCAATTAATATTGTATCTTTGAAGCTAAAATCCCTAAAAATCTTTTACTATTTACTTTGATATGATACTGCCACTAAGGAATGCTTTTACAGTTGCTTGGCCTGGAATTGTTTTTCAACTACAGTCTTGCAGAGAATTTTCAATGAATACAGGTATTTTTACATATAAAAACCTCAAAAATTATCATCTCAGGGATGAATTTGCAGAACCATGCAAGCATATTTCAATGATCTTCTGGTTTCTTCTGTTGAAATGCCAATCCTCAATTTAGTTGTTTACTTGAAAGAAATGGTCCTTTCCTCTAAAATGCTATTAAAAATCAGTATTTACTAATGTTCCCACATAAGGCTAGATGTAGGTAGCTCTATTTTTTTCCCTAAATTTTTAAAGATTTTTTATCTGCTTTGAAAAATTATAGGGCCTTATATTTGTGTGTGTGAGAGAGAGAAAGAACTCATACATGTGCAAGTACATGTATGTGTGTATGTGTGAGTGTGTGAGTTCACACATGTGCAGATACACATGTGTGTGTGTGAGAGAGCTTGTATATGTGTGTGTTCATGCATGTGCAAGTGCACATGTGTGTATGTAGAAACTAGGAGACCACTTCATGTGTTGAGCCTCAGGTGCTGCCCACCTTATTTTTGAACCAGGTCTCTCATTAGCCTGGATGTTGACAAGTAGGTTAGGTCATCTGCCGAGAACCCCAGGGATGCACCTGTGGGCACCTCACTGGCGCTGAGATTACAAACACAAGCCACCTTGCCTGCCTCTCTGCACCTGAGTTCCGGGGACTCAAACTCAGGCTGTCATGCAGGCAAGACAACCATGAGACTGACTGACCTTGCACCCCAGCTTCTAGGCCACTCTAGGCTGATCCTTCCACCTGTGCTATCCCTCGGAGAGCCCAATTAGAAGTGTTAAAACCTCTGGCTGTTTCTTTTGCTGTTTTTTTTACCTTCTCATCTCTATGTTACATCATTTTAAATCCAAAAGGAGTCACACCAGACACTTAACCTGACCTAGCTTACAATGCATGGATTGCTTTTTGGCCGCCACTGTCACCATTCCTTGTTATTCTTTTCCTCTCGGGTTTTTAACACTGCTTTCTATTCATTTGAATATGGCTAGGACAAGTATCTTAACATCTACTATGTTGTCTACTATTTATTTCTGCCATGTTTTGTTCATGTCATCTCATGCCCCCAGTTATTTGTGATCATGTGGTACATATGACATCTTTTTTAAGTCAAAGTAATCAAGATCGCCAAAGAGAATTTTCATTTGTTTCTGTCAATTTCAGCTGAACATTTGGCAGCCTTCTGATGAATGCTATTTTACTTTGAGTTTGCCCTTCCCTGTAGCATTGGGTTTCCATGTTTAATTCAGATCAAGAAGAGTTCGATTGCCCTTTATGCCTTAGAAGTCTGCACTTCACTGTCTGCCCCTCTCCAGCCTCACAAGTATTATCAGCTGTCCTCCTTTTAGCAGACTCCTCGGAGATTAGCAGATGCCTCTACTCTACCCAAAAAGAAAAAGCCTTCAGCAGATTTGAGTTTTCTCTCTCTGGACACAGAAACTCTTCACCATGCTGTTAGCTTAGTCATTACTTTAAGAAAATATATTTTTTCTTAATTTTTCCCAAGTTTTGTTTTGATTATCAGTGGAAATTTTGGGTGGAAGTGCCAACTTTGTAAACTAAACTTAGGGGTCTTCACATGCAAGGTTACAGTAAGCACAGAGAACATACAGTTCAATTCTCATGATTACTCTCCCTAGATGTAACCCTCATTAAGAGAGGAGATCATCACGTGATGAGAGAGCATGTGACAAGTCTGATAGAAAGAGAAGTGTAATGAGATCAGCACTATAGAGGAAGAAGCTCAGTGCTGACATCATGGTGTGACATGAGTTTTCCCCCACGGACTCATGTGTTTGAATCTTTAGTTGTTTGGGAAGGTCATGGTACCTTGAGAGGTGGAGCCTTGCTGGAGGAAGGCAGTCACAAGGGGTGGACCTTGAGGTTGGTTAGCTCCACCTACTTCCAGGAGGAATCTGCTCTTGTAATTGGCAGCTTGCAGCAGCTCTCAAACTCCATGAAGGATGTGACTTAGACCACTTCCAGGTTCTGCTGCCAGTCACGCCAGTTTCTGCCATCATGGACTGTATCTCCTCTCTGGAACCGTAAGCTGAATAAATCTCCCCTTTTCCCTTAAATTACTTGCGTTGGAGTCATGTCTTGCAGCAGCAGAGAAGAGTAACTGCTACAGCTGACAACGGAGGAAATGTTTAAGGTCATTACCTTGAAAACTGATGAGCATCCGCACAGTTGCTGAAGGAACTGCAGGAAAGCGTGGGGCTCACTTTTACGAAGTTGCCCTAGTGAGCTCTTCCACCAGAAAGCAGCTTTCAAAAACAAACATTCTAAATGATACCTTGAGGCCACAGGAGACTCTTCATGGAACAGCATTTCATAGATATCCTTTGTAATCTTTATATATCTCTTCTGACTAGGACTGATAGAAAGGATTTGCGATATGGGAGCAAAGAATGGTACACACACACACACACACACACACACACACATTCCCATCCCCCATATTGCCCAGTTTATATTATGACTCAAAATGAAAATAAAAGGCATCCAGTTACTGGAGAAAGTACATTGCTAATTATTATAAATTTTGAAGAACATTCTCAAAACTGAGAACTTGGCAAATTCTCAGGATATAAAAGGAATAATTTTAAAGGTTCCATGAACTTTATTACCAATTTTCTAAAGAAGAGAAGATGTCTGTCCTTGCAGACAGGCATGGGCGCTCATATCTACAAACCAGTACTGAGGCAGCTGAGACAGGAGCGTCACCACAACTTAGAGACTAACCTGGGCTACATCATAAGTTCTAGGCCATCCTGGACTACAGAGTGAAATCTTGCCCCAGGGGAAAAAAAAGTCATATATGAATGACGGCGCCTGTAGCCAGAGGCCCAAAAGTTCAGTGTCAGTCTGTTCTATGGAGAAAGTTCTAGACCAGCCAGGGGCACATAGTGAGACTCTTTCTTTAAAAAAAAAAAAGTCTTAATAGCAACTTAAAAGATAAAATATATGGAAAGAAAGAATAAATGCAAAAATCTGCCTAACTCCCTAGTGTATGCAAGACCCTGAGTTTAATCGCTTCTCGGCCTTTTGGCTAAGATCAAGTGAAGACCCTGAGTTTAACACACTGCCTACTGAAAATAAATAAATAAGTAAATAAATAAATAAATAAATAAATAAGGTCAGCTGGCCTAGAGAACTCAGCACAGCACAACATTGAGCAACACAGCCTCAACAAGGTGGAAGGCCAGAACCAATCAGGAATAATTGTTTTCTGCTCTCATATGTGTGCCATGGCACATGTGTGCTTGCACTCAACTCATGCATGTACATACACTCTTTCTCTCTCTCTCTCACACATACACACATGATGGTAAAAGAAATCTGCACATTTTGTAAAAAAAAACTGCAATGTGAAAAATCACTATTGCTGTGACTATTAGCATTCTATCTTGGTCCAGATTAGGGACATTCTGGAAAATATAATGATAAATCCCTGGAGAAGGAGGGGCCATGAGAACAAAGGAAGATGCCTAACTGTTCCTATTACAAATAACCAGAACTTGGGGATAAGGATGCTTTAATAAACAGCCTTAAAGGTTTTTAAGGCTAAATTTTATATCCCTCAATCTTTCAGCAAAACCTTCAAAATCTACAAATGCCTTTAGAGACGAGATTGTGTGTATAAGTACATGAAGTGTGTGTGTGTGTGTGTGTGTGTGCAAATCAGGGAGGGATGAAATCAGACTCTACATCCAGGTCACTGGGAAGAAAATGTGGCCAGAAAGGTAAGATGGAAAAATAACTCATGGTCCAAAGCAGCTCAGAGCGAGCAGTGAGTATGTCCTCAGGCGTGCTGCACAACACGAATTATTTCCAAGAGGATATCAAAAGCCCACAAATTCCAGAAATGGAATGTGAATGACAGTGTTTCCTGATTTTTAAGAAAAATGGTGAGAAAATGAACTACTAAGGACTGTGAATTCTTTTCAAGTCAGTTTTCAGATTTAATCTGTTCCCAATCAAAATCCCAACTGTGTTTTCACATATTTTGATGAATGATCACAAAGTTCATCTGGATTAGTTAATAAAAAATTGAAAAGGAAGAGCAAGAGCCTTGCTGGATAGCACAATGGCAGGAAACTAATCTCTGGAAAACTGAAAGGAAAATAGATGGGCAAGTAGGTGAGCCAGTCATACCATGAAACAGGAGCGGAATCAAGAAGAGATGGCAGAGCTATTCAGCAAGGATAGCTGAGGCCATTTGCAGCTATTTTGCAAATAATCTGCTCCATCCTAACATCATTTTATCCAAATAAATTCCAGATACATTAAGAAGTTAGATTTTAAAATGAAGCCATAGAAACCAGAAGGAGATAGAATTGAAAATTTGTCTCTTATTGAAGTAGAAAAGATACTCTAGGCTTAAATGGAACCATATGAAAATTCAGAAACATCAACAGACTTAATAGCATAAAAATATCAAATATCTACATTTTAGAACAAACTACTTGAAAGGCAATCAAGAAGAAGAGATGTATCTATGTGAAAATAGCCAAGCACACAACTACAATGGAATATAGTATGGATGATAATTTTATTTTTCTATCAACATCTAACTTTTTCTTGGCTTTGCCTAATGAGCCCACATTGTTTTCATAATAAATATCTCATAATCTTCTTTCCATTTTTATCTTTTTCTACTTTTACAAGTATACTGAGTATTCATCCCAGCTTCCCTTCCTTCCTCCTCCCTCACATCCCTTCCCTTCTTTTCACCATTCCCTCCCACTCTTCTGCCTGTCTGCTTCTATGGACTCCAGGGTTCACTCTGGCTTGTCTACTCCTGCGGGGACTCAGGCCTCCGTGGTATATCAAGCTACGTCTCTTAAGTATACCCCACTCATAATCTTTTTAAAAAGAAAACATTTTGTCAATATGCCATTGGGTCAGGTCCTCTCTTCAGAAAAGCTCACGTGTCCCTTGACACCCAAAAGGCCCACCTTGAAAGAGCTGCCACAGAGGCCACCCAGGCAAGAAGGGCAAGTGATAGCTCAGTTTCTGTGCTTCTAGTCAAATGTTTTCTCTTTCCGGGTTGCCTAGCTGGCTAATACATACTGTATGATTCAGCACTGGGATGCAATAGTTCCCCCCTTCCCCACCCCCACCGCTGTCCCAGGAGCATGTGCATGCTTCCCCTCTGCAGACCCAAACCGTGATTCATGCACAACTTACACTCCTGGCAATCTCTCTGGCTACTAAGCTATCAAAACAAAGTCCACACTAGAAGCTCAAGAAATATTTTCAAATATCGGAAAACTTAAAGAGAGCTATAAGAACAAAAGGACAAATCTGCTCTTCCCGTAATGCTTCTTATGTATGCATTTATTATTAGATAAACCACTATGAGCCCCTATTATGAAATGGTTGCAAGGGGAGTATGAACTGACACTTATCTAGAGGACCCACTAGTTTGACAGAACTCAAAACAGTTGGAAAAGAATGAATTCTATTAAGTGCAGCAAAGAGTCTCTTAGTCTACAAAATGCTTCTTTCTGGGACTTCTCAATTCTTTATTGTTAAGGGTACCAGGAAGCGCACAGGAATAAAATACCTTGAAATAGCCTAAAGCCTCCTCCTTTTTCTGAACAGAATGTTAAGGGAAGAGACATGCAAACAAAGGGTAGTGCTTTTTCCGGTTCTCTCCTGTTATCCCGAGATTTTGCAGCTGAAAATGGATTCAAATTCAGGATGTTTTTGAAATACATCTATAGCTTCTACTAAAAAAAAAAAAAAGTTAGCATAGCTTGACCTATGCCCATAGAAGTCCTGCAACTTCTTCAGAAATGGCTTTTCAAATGAAATGCAAAATACACTGAAGCAAGTTCATATGTTAATGGAGCCAGGGAGCAGAGTTCATAGAAGCACAGAAATAAAAGCCCTTTAGCTGCCAATCTGCTTTGTCTCTGCCTTTCCCCTCCAGGGAAGCCTACGGACAGCTTCAGAACCCCACACTGGCTGCAGAGAGCCACCGAAGTGCAGAGTGGTGTCTCCAAGGCCGCACCTGAGTGGCGGTCAGTGGAAGGACAAGTCTATGACTCCACTGCCAGTCTTTCTCAACCCCCGAGGTGCTGCTAATCAGTCACCCCTCGGAGAGGCTGCAGCCGAGCAAGGTCTTAAGAATGACAAATGGAACTTTAAGAACACACTGTTCATTAGCAACAGAGCAGTCCCAGTGAAATGGCATCTGAGTCAAGAGTTTTAAATATTCAGGTGCCTTCAGGAGAACCAAAGTGTCTTGAAAGGAAAAGAAATGGAGCCGGCACTCAGGAGAAGGTCAGGGGTGCACGAGGACCTACAGATTTACTCCAAGAGAAGAGAGGTCAGCCATTGCCAACCCATTCTCCCTCCCTCACCGACTCTGCTTGGGCTCAGGACGGCCAGGAGGAGCCCAATGCCTGAATCAGTAACGACAGGGATAGAGATTATATCAGCCCAATGATGGACTCACAGTTTGCATGCATGTTCAGAGCTCACACGCTCAAGCAGTGAGGTTTAGGTAGCTTGTGCTGACAGAAGAAGCCGCAAAACAGCCAGGACACACACTGGCTGTTTTTTGTTCATGAAATTGCCCTGGGGACACTCTTTTTACATTCTGACTCCTATACATTTCCATCTTCATTAGTTGATCTGTTTGTTTATGGCAAAGTCTCACATAACTCAAGCTGGCTTCAAACTCACCATGTACTGGTCGACTTGTCCTCGTGAGCATTCTGGCGAAGATGCTTTCTGGTCTTACATTTGGACTGCTATGTATCTAGACCTTTGTTTGCTAGTTGGTTGCTTGGTTGGGTTATTTTGTGACAAGGATTCATGTATCCCAAGCTATCCTCAGACTCTCTAGCAAAGGATGACCTTGGCCTTCTGTTCCCCCTCCCTCAATCCTCCTCTGCATGCTAAGGGCTAAGATTATAGGCACTATATATTTTGTGTACGTGGTAGATACTGAACCCAGGGCTCTGTGCATACTAGACCTAGATTCTACCCAATTTTTAGTTACTGTTTCAAGCAGTTTCCATAGTAGTTGCTATGGAAAATTAATCCTCTCTCTCTCCCTCTTTTTCTCTCTCTCTCTCTCTAACACACACACACACACACACACACACACACACACACACACACACACACACACAACACACAAACTTTCTTCATGGATATTTATAACTACTTTGGCCACAAATAATACTCCACAATAGCAGAACACTCTAGAGGAGATACCTATAGGAAATAAGGTCCAGGAAATACAGTACTGAAGTCAATCTTTGTAACTCTCTAGAGACCTGGTTGAGTGTTTTGGAATCCATGAATTCATTCTTTTCCTTACACTTTTTAATAACCCATAATCTGTCAGGTGCCATGAAAGACACTGACATAAACAAAAGGATTATTTGGATTTCAAGAGAAGTCAATCTAACGGTAAGAGGCACAAATCTCACTAAGGTAAACTAATGATCTTACTGCACTGTGCGAGACCTTTGAAATGAGCATCATACATTTACTACAGTTCTGTTATATAACTAATTGTATTAAGTTCTTTGTACATATTATTATCTTCTAATAGACTCTCAAATGACCTTTTGAGGAAATAACTAGGAGTGGAAAGATTCATTGACTTGTTCATGGTCACACATCCCAGACTTGAACATTGTTAATGTGGTTCTGCAGTCCAAGTTTCATACCTGTCAGCCACATCATAGTAGGCAAAGCAGACTCGGGAAGCTGTACAGAGCTAAACTTGCCTACCTGGGTTAAAAAGAAATCTTTTTCAGCAATGTTATAAAATAATGGGAAGAAATTGGTCAGGCCATAAGAGAAGAAAGGGAAATTCTAGAGAGGGAGAAACATGTCCGAATATCCAGCAGAATGAATCACTATGTTATGCCAGGAATTTACAGAGTGTGCCACCTTTGCTTATAAGAAGACCCGCCCACAAGAAGATTGTACTGTCTTTGGATGTTTGAATGAGAACAAATGAAAACAAAAAGAGTTCTAAGTAGTGGAAAGTTTGGTTAAAAGTTTTGGCTAAGAGACAGAATCAAAATAAGAGGTTTTGTCAAGAAGGACTTCAGAAGCAAATCGAAGAGATCGTTCTGCAAGTTCGATAAGCTGAGTTATGACTGGATGTAAATTTATATCTTCACCAATAGCAGCATCTGTAGGTCAGTTTCACTTAGGAGAGATTAAACATAATCGACACATAAATTCATAGGTATAAAATGGCAAAGTAGTGCTCAGGGGCAGACAGATTTACAGCCTAAATTACACAAGATTCAAAGTGTTCCAGGGTCCAGAGAGACAGGTAGGAACAGAAGGTCTACCCCATGGCCAAGCACAATCAAAGCACGGATCAAAGGCCATGAAAAGACAGGCTGAGTTCATCACTGAGCACGCTTCTTGGCTGCCTCTCCGTCAGTATTCCCTGGGAAGCACAACTGACTCACTGTGCTTCTTTCTATCCTAATCTCTTTCATGAATTATGCTTTGGAAATAAATTCTGTATGGCACAAAAGTGATCTCAATCATATTAATATTAACCAGAACTGGGTGACCCAGTAATAGCCTAAGGGCCAGAACATGAAAGGAAGTTTTAAGATCCCCATACAGCTTACCCAAAAGAACATGAAGAGGCGTAGATTGACAACCAAGCTTAGATCTTCAGGCTGCCCTGAAGATGGTCACTCGTGCTTTTAAATGTTAGAATTTACAGATGGTACTTACAGAACTTTCCATTCACCAGAATTACTTTCTTTGACAGCTGGATACTTTCTATTTTAGTGATATAAAGGATAATTTCCCTGAAAACATTCTGCTGGGAAACAACAAAATGCTAGATGAATCATTTAGAAGATCGTAAATGAATTCTTTCTAATAATAACACATTAAACTAGTAGTATTAGTACATCATTTTTAAAAATGTGTGTGTGTGTGCGTGATCCTAAACCACCTTAAAAGTACTGAAATGCTGACATTAGCAAGTTGATATGACAGGAAACACACTCTCTTTCCTCACAGATACACACATACAGAAATACCAATTTAGCAACCACTTTGTGGAAAAGATATATCTTTATAACAGCTTTATAACCCAAGTAAGATATTATAGTACCCAGTCAGAGGTCCAAAATGAAGGGGAAAGCACATATTGACTATATTTATTATACATTGCAAAAATGATAAAAGTCTTCTTAGTTCTTGATTTCCCTCACGGAGAAATGAAAGAGAGATGTGGGTATCCAACTTCTCCGTGGACCTACCACAACATCCCCAGCAGAGTTCTGGTTTAAAAGCTGAACCTGCACACCCCCAAGCTAGGACCACCCTGAGAGTCTGCCCCTACACCTCCCCAAACTATGCATATCCCTATAACTGATGATGGTACTGAATCCACCTATTCATAGACCCTGGCAACAGCAAACCACACACCCCAGAGAAGGTCTACCTGCAGATCCCACCAGATATCCGAACTAGAATTGACAGCTAGGCTGAACGGTGAAGGGCTTTCCTTCTTGAAAGTAGCCTGTTAGACTAGTGAAGGTGGCTACTTAGTCTAATGTGCACACACCAAAGTATGGCTTCAAGACTAAAAAAAAAAAATCAGTACCACCACACCAACTTAATGAACCACAAGGTGCCAACACTCAACCAATTGAGACTTATGAAATATCTGACAAAGAATTCAAATTCATCATTCACAGACACTCAATGAACTCAAGGAGACTACAGATAAACAACTAAATGACAGTGAATAACAATGGATATGAAAAATGAGGCTCACTCTACATAGAAACCACTGAAGAATCTCTCAAATGACCTTTTGAGGAAATAACTAGGAGTGGAAAGATTCATTGACTTGTTCATGGTCACACATCCCAGACTTGAACATTGTTAATGTGGTTCTGCAGTCCAAGTTTCATACCTGTCAGCCACATCATAGTAGGCAAAGCAGACTCGGGAAGCTGTACAGAGCTAAACTTGCCTACCTGGGTTAAAAAGAAATCTTTTTCAGCAATGTTATAAATAATGGGAAGAAATTGGTCAGGCCATAAGAGAAGAAAGGGAAATTCTAGAGAGGGAGAAACATGTCCGAATATCCAGCAGAATGAATCACTATGTTATGCCAGGAATTTACAGAGTGTGCCACCTTTGCTTATAAGAAGACCCGCCCACAAGAAGATTGTACTGTCTTTGGATGTTTGAATGAGAACAAATGAAAACAAAAAGAGTTCTAAGTAGTGGAAAGTTTGGTTAAAAGTTTTGGCTAAGAGACAGAATCAAAATAAGAGGTTTTGTCAAGAAGGACTTCAGAAGCAAATCGAAGAGATCGTTCTGCAAGTTCGATAAGCTGAGTTATGACTGGATGTAAATTTATATCTTCACCAATAGCAGCATCTATAGGTCAGTTTCACTTAGGAGAGATTAAACATAATCGACACATAAATTCATAGGTATAAAATGGCAAAGTAGTGCTCAGGGGCAGACAGATTTACAGCCTAAATTACACAAGATTCAAAGTGTTCCAGGGTCCAGAGAGACAGGTAGGAACAGAAGGTCTACCCCATGGCCAAGCACAATCAAAGCACGGATCAAAGGCCATGAAAAGACAGGCTGAGTTCATCACTGAGCACGCTTCTTGGCTGCCTCTCCGTCAGTATTCCCTGGGAAGCACAACTGACTCACTGTGCTTCTTTCTATCCTAATCTCTTTCATGAATTATGCTTTGGAAATAAATTCTGTATGGCACAAAAGTGATCTCAATCATATTAATATTAACCAGAACTGGGTGACCCAGTAATAGCCTAAGGGCCAGAACATGAAAGGAAGTTTTAAGATCCCCATACAGCTTACCCAAAAGAACATGAAGAGGCGTAGATTGACAACCAAGCTTAGATCTTCAGGCTGCCCTGAAGATGGTCACTCGTGCTTTTAAATGTTAGAATTTACAGATGGTACTTACAGAACTTTCCATTCACCAGAATTACTTTCTTTGACAGCTGGATACTTTCTATTTTAGTGATATAAAGGATAATTTCCCTGAAAACATTCTGCTGGGAAACAACAAAATGCTAGATGAATCATTTAGAAGATCGTAAATGAATTCTTTCTAATAATAACACATTAAACTAGTAGTATTAGTACATCATTTTTAAAAATGTGTGTGTGTGTGCGTGATCCTAAACCACCTTAAAAGTACTGAAATGCTGACATTAGCAAGTTGATATGACAGGAAACACACTCTCTTTCCTCACAGATACACACATACAGAAATACCAATTTAGCAACCACTTTGTGGAAAAGATATATCTTTATAACAGCTTTATAACCCAAGTAAGATATTATAGTACCCAGTCAGAGGTCCAAAATGAAGGGGAAAGCACATATTGACTATATTTATTATACATTGCAAAAATGATAAAAGTCTTCTTAGTTCTTGATTTCCCTCACGGAGAAATGAAAGAGAGATGTGGGTATCCAACTTCTCCGTGGACCTACCACAACATCCCCAGCAGAGTTCTGGTTTAAAAGCTGAACCTGCACACCCCCAAGCTAGGACCACCCTGAGAGTCTGCCCCTACACCTCCCCAAACTATGCATATCCCTATAACTGATGATGGTACTGAATCCACCTATTCATAGACCCTGGCAACAGCAAACCACACACCCCAGAAGAAGGTCTACCTGCAGATCCCACCAGATATCCGAACTAGAATTGACAGCTAGGCTGAACGGTGAAGGGCTTTCCTTCTTGAAAGTAGCCTGTTAGACTAGTGAAGGTGGCTACTTAGTCTAATGTGCACACACCAAAGTATGGCTTCAAGACTAAAAAAAAAAAAATCAGTACCACCACACCAACTTAATGAACCACAAGGTGCCAACACTCAACCAATTGAGACTTATGAAATATCTGACAAAGAATTCAAATTCATCATTCACAGACACTCAATGAACTCAAGGAGACTACAGATAAACAACTAAATGACAGTGAATAACAATGGATATGAAAAATGAGGCTCACTCTACATAGAAACCACTGAAGAATCAAAATAATTATGGTAATCTTACAAATAGAAAAATGAACAACTATAAAATAAATGAAATATTTTTCTCTAAAATTGGCAGTGGGCGGGCACGATGGCAGAGGCAGGGCCACAGGCGCTGCCGCCCCGGGGAATCCCAAGCCGGCATGAGAAGAGCCTGGGGTTTCTCATCACCAAGCTCCTGTCGCTTCTACAGGAGGCCAAGGACAGCGTGCTTGACCTCAAGCTGGCAGCTGACACAGTAGCTGTGCACCAGAAGCGGCAGACTTACGACATTACTAACGTGCTAGAAGGAATTGGCCTGATTGAGAAAAAAATCCAAGAACAGAATCCAATGCAAGGGTGTGGGGCCAGGCTGCAATACCAAGGAGACTGCTGACGAACTGATTGAGCTCAAGGCAGAGATCGAGGAGCTGCAGCAACGCGAGCAAGAACTTGATCAGCACAAGGTGCGGGTGCCCCAGAGCATCCGGAACGTCACAGAGGACGTGCAGAACAGCTGCTTGGCCTACGTGACTCATGGGGACATCTGCAGATGCTTTGCTGGAGACACCCTCCTTGCCGCCCGGGCCCCATCGGGTACCAGCCTGGAGGTGCCCATCCCAGAGGGTCTCAATGGGCAAAAGAAGTACACCCGAAGAGTGTGAGTGGCCCCGTTTGAGGTGCTGCTGGTGAATAAGGAGGCATGGAGTTCACCACTTATAGCTGTGCCTGTGCATCCCCCCGAGGATTTGCTCCTGAGTCCACCTGCTGTTTCTACCCCTCTACTTCTGCCCAACCTTCCCTTAGCTCAGCCCCAGGCCACCTCACATCCAAGCAGTCCCCAGTTGACCACCCCTACCCCTCTTCCTGTCAGCACTGAAGTCTCATGGGTGGCTGGGCCAGCAACTGAGATCACAGTTGCAGCGAGTAGTAGCCCTGGAACTGAAAACAAGGACAGCAGCGAGCTTAGCAAACTCCCGCTGGGCCTGACCGCACTGGACACCCGGCCGCTGCAGCCTTCTGCACTGCTGGACAGCAGCACCAGCAGCAACAGTAACAGCAGCAGGGGCTCATCTGGACCCAATCCTTCTACCTCCTTTGAGCCCACCAAGGCAGACCCCACAGGTGTTCTGGATCTCCCCAAAGAGCTATCAGAAATCTTCGACCCCACACGAGAATGCATGAGCTCAGAGCTGCTGCAAGAGTTGATGTCCTCAGAAGTGTTTGCTCCCCTTCTCCGACTTTCCCCACCTCCCGGAGACCACGATTACATCTACAACCTGGACAAGAGTGAAGGCGTTTGTGATCTCTTTGATGTCCCTGTTCTCAGCCTCTGACTGACAGACATGCCTGTGTGGCTGGAACCCAGATTGACTTGGGATCCAGCTAGGGACCTCTCCCTACTGCAACCCTCATAGCTCGAGAGCCCTAGATTCATGGCTTATCCCACCTCACTTTTTGCTTAGTTCTAGCCACACCATCCGATTCTGCACTGGCACTTGTGCTGTGTTCACAGAACAGGGAAAAGTGCTCAGCCCCTTCCACAAGGAGCCAAAGTGTTTGCCTTTCCTTTCCTGACACTTTCCTCAACCAGGCTTAGCTGCCACCCAGTGACACCCACATTAACTCCCAAAGGACAGCTTGTCCTGCCCACTGCCTTGCTCCTGCCTGCCACTCTTCCTCAGAGGAGAGAAGAGTGGGGTGGAGTTGGGTGCTTGCTAGCTACCAACCTAGTTTTCTTTCCCACTGGCTCACCCTACATCTTCTGGACCTCTCATGTGTTCCTCTTCTGCTGAGTCATGGGGAATCTACAGATGGCCATGGGGGAGGGTGTTAATACGAAGGAACTGAGATGTCTAGTTAGGAATCTGGGTGGGACATCCCTGGAGATTAGCCCAGCCCCCTGATGCCCCATAACCCATCTTCTTTTCCATTTATTCCCTTAACCCATTTAGAGCCATTTGCAGAGATTTAGAAAGATTTACAGTAATGAATGGATTCCTATATAAAGATTATTTTTATACTTTTTGCAGCAAAAGGAAATTGTATTATTTATACAGCATCCAAATGAATAAAGACCATGCCTAAGGCTAAAAAATATAAAATAAAATCAAGAAAAAGACAAGGATTTCAAAACTGATACCAATGTACAAATGTCAGTAGTTTCCTAAATACTAAGAATGAGTTATGAAAAAGGAAATTAACAGAATGTGATAGCATCAAAATATTAAAAAATATTTTAATTAACCAAGATTAACATTTTCATATTGAGAGCAATCAAACAGTAATGAAACAAGTGAGACACAGAGAAATGAAAGCACATCCCAAGACTGGAAAAGTCAACACTGTTACAATGTCCACCTTACCCTAACCTATCTAAAAACTCAGATAAATTACTGTTAAAAATCCCAATGCCAGTTTTTGAAGTTCCGAAATACAAATGGAACAACAAAATATGTCAAAATAGACTAAAAAAGGTTGAACAAGAATAAAATTAGAAGCATTTCTTACCTGATTTCAAAGTATATTACAAAGCTCAACTAATCAAAGCAATATGGTACTGCAATTAAAGCAGACCCTAAAGATCAATGGAGCATTAAAGACGCTCAGGAAAACATTCACACAAATAGTCAAACTGTCATAAGCAAGGTGCCAAGAATACACAGTGGGGAAAGGATTGCAATACATAATGTTGAAATAGATATCTACATTCAAAAACCTGTAATTGAATCCTTAATTGACATTGTACATGAAATTAAAGGCTTAAAAACAAGATGAAGTTACTAAAAACAACCTAAGTGAAAAATTTCTAGACATTGGCCTTTTAACCATTTCCTGGATATGCTGCCAAATGCACAGGGAACAAATGCAAAAAAAAAAAAAAACAGAAAAGTCAGATTAAGTTGAACTAAGTATCTTCCACACAACAAGTGAAGCATTCAGTAGAATGAAAGTACAACCTTTAAAATGAAAAAAAATTTGGACATTATAAATATAATACAGAGCTAATGTTCAAAACATACTAATAACTACAATCCAATAGTCTAAAACTAAGTAATTACAAGTAAAAATGAACAAAGATTAATTAAATAGACATCTCTCCAAGACACATATATTAAGTCTGTAAGAAAATGTTAGCTGAGGCTGGAGAGGTAAATCAGAGGGTAAGATACTGTTCCTAAACCTGACAACTTGAGTTCCTTGAGTTTCATCCTCAGAAGCCCACATGATAGAAGGAAGGAATAAAATGACTCTGATCTCCACCTGTGTGCATGATGTGGATGCATGGAATCTTTCTCTCTCTTTCTCTTTATATCTCTCTCTCTCTCATGTTCTCTTTCTCTCTCAGAAAATAAAATAATAAAATGCTGGCATCATGATCATTGGAGAATGTAAATGAAAAACATAGTAAGTTAGCTCATAAATGCTTACATTGAGTTTGTTCAATCCAAATCCTGGACATATACCCAACCAAACAAACTGAAATCACCAAGGAGATAACTCCACTCCATGTTCATTTTAACACTATTTTGCAATTGGCTTTGAAATAGTCATTTTAATGTAAATAATGTGCATTGCATGAATTTTTCAGAGGAGACAAGAACATGTTTATTAATATTAGATAGCACATAAACAAGAGACAAAAGAAATGGTTCCAATAAGTACAGTTTGGCAAGGCAATGGTTTTCTTGTGCTTACTTTGCAGAAGTATAGCTGAGCAGTTGCTTAAGGCTCAAGGGTGACTATATCAACAAAATGTCTGCCCCAACATGGCTGACTACTTCCCAAAACTGCATCCTTGAAGCTCACTGCACTCGGCCTTCTCTCCCAAGGTAAATGTTAACTGCTTACATAAGTTTGGGGCAGGGCCTTGTGAATCCTGGAACTTTTGACCTTTCTGAGTCTTGTTAAGTTTCAGACACTTCCTGAGTTTTGCCAGCCTTCCTCTTGAGTGCAGGAGGCCACATTTCAGTTCAGCAAAAATAAATGTGCAATGTTTATAACAATGCTGTTCATAACAGTATAAAACAGTAAAAAAAAACCAACTGTCTATGGGTGGCAGAATGGATAAATTATTGTTTATTCATGTTATCTTACACAACATAAAAAAGAATCATTTGCATCCATATGTAGCAACATGAATCAATTTTGAAAACAATGTTTGAGCTGAAAGCAAGTAACAGATTTTATAGTGTAACATATTGTTGATTTTGTATTCAAAAATATTCAGAAATAAAACTTTGATCATGTGGGTGTTTTAGCTTCATTATATGTTTCTGGGACAAAATCCCTAACCCAAGTAACATAACAGAGAAGAGGTTTCATCGGCTCACAATTCTAAGTTACAGTCTATCACAATGGCAGGAACTTGAAGCAACTGGTCATATCCCATGCACAGCAACAACAGAGAACATGAATCCATGTTTCCCTGGTGGCTTGCTTGTTTACTGTCTCCATCATAAATACAGTCCCAGACTACCTGCCCAGGAAATGGACCATCTGCAATGGGCTGGGTCTTCCCACATCGGTTAATGCAATAAGGATGGTCCTTCATAGATATGTCCAGAGGCCAATTTTAATCTTGAGAATTTCTCTCAAGATGTGCCTGGAGACCTGCCTCCTAAGTGTCAGACTGACAATCTTATCCATCACAGTAGGAATTAGTAAAATGTGCAAACATGTGAAGTCATATAGAAAAGTCAGAAAATGATCACCTTAGAAATTAAGGTTAGTGGATCCCTCTGGAAAGCAACATTGAAGTTGAAACTGAAGATGCACAAGAACCTAAAAGTTGGCAAGGGTTTTCACAACTAACTCCTCTATTTTAAAAGACTATTGGTAGTGTTCTGTCTTAAATTGGAGGTGCGTATGTAACCATTATTAGCATTTTAACGCTGTCCCTGTTCATTCCATATGCTAGTTGTTGTGTGACTATTTCATTACTTTAATTGACCAAGAAAATTAGAAAAAGTCGAACTATGGGACTCAGATACCATGGTAAAGCATCTTATAAAACAGAATTTTCCACTGAGAAATTTGCCGAGTCAGTAGCAGAAGAATTCTAACAGAGCAAGTGAAAAGAGAACCTTTTGTAGACTGATGTCTGATGCTCTTACACTGTGCTAGTTGGGTCTATGCCAAGCTCATTGTCTTGGAGTCACAGTCCAGGGTGTGCAGTTTCTGAAACTGTCTGAGTCTCAGCTTTGCCATACACATGGTTGAGATTGACGGGGGAACTTGGTCAAAGGTGAAATGAGATCATGAGAGACAAGGACCTCTTCTTATTTTTGTATTTTGACTGTACCAACTGACACAGCTTTCTGAGGTAGCACTTTTGATTGGCAAAGGATATGGTTTATTTGAAGCACTTTTCCAAGTATGGTTGTGTTCCATGTTCAAATCAGATAGCCTAAGAAGAAGCTATGTAAATTTAAAAATTGCCATTCAGGAGCGGGAAAGATGGCTCAGGAGTTAAGATTCTGCTTCACAAGCAAAAGGTCCAGAGTTCAGTTCCCAGGTCCCACGTAAAAATACCAGGAGGAAGCAGTGTCATCCTGCACTTCCAGCCCTGGTGGGTGGAGCCTGGGAAATCCCAGAGCAAAAAGGATGTAGAAGCAATCCAGGATGATTCTCGAAGTCACCCTTGATCCTCCACAGGGTCACACCATGCCCTCTGAGACACACACACACACACACACACACACACACACACACACCAAATAAATAAGTAGATAGATAGATAGATAGATAGATAGATAGATAGATAGATAGATAGATAGATAGATAGATAGATAGATAGATAGATAGATAGAGAAAATAATTGCCATTCAGACCAATGAAATATGGCAACAATGTCCAAAGTTTCAAGTCCTGGATGTAATCACTGCATGTGTTAATCCCTTGTATGTCTTCAAGTCCAGAGAAGAGCTGTAACCATTTCATCTAAACATTTCCAGATCACTAATTGACCTTAAAAGTGTATCTTACCATTTGCCTTTATTTGAGACTGGGAATTACATGAACTGCTACAATCCCAATGTTTCCAAACCAAAGATAGAACTCAACCATGATTTACCCACGTTTCCAAAAAGGAAAAAGAAAACCCCAAAATGTATTTAAGCATCTCTTAAATACACTTGAACATTTACAGGAAAAATATTCACTGTAAATTGTGTAATTTTGCCTCTCTGGAGTGTTCTAAATACAGTCCCTTGGGAGGATTTGTCACTTAATTATCAGTCCCATAAATTAGAAAGAATGTGGCAGCCAGACATCATTCCAAGGCTCCAGCTCCAAGGAATGCTCAGGAAAACACTGGCGCACATGACAAGGGTTATTCTTCCAACTACATTCTCTTCCCAGAGGTTCTGACTGACCTTGAACCTCATTCATTGTGTTTTGCTTTGTTTCTCCTTTTATTTCATGACTTTATTTGCATTGAGAATAAGTCACTAGGCCCCTCGTGCGCTGATCCTGCAACACACAGGACACCGAATGTGCATATGAGGCCTTATCTTCTCTTACGTCTTTCATCTTGAGCAATGGTTTTCAGATGCAAACTCAACAAAAATAAAACTGTCTCCACTGTGAACAGTTGCATTCTTACATGACTCAAAGGAGACATTTCACAGAGTCAGGATGACCCTTTGAGGACAAATCCCCTTTTTAATTGGCAGTAAAAAGTGGGTGTCAACGAAGCCCCCGCCGAGACAATCACAGCAAGGTAAAGTTATGTGAGCAGCTGTATGACGCGGGAAGTTATAGTGACCTGAATGACTTAATGGCCACTCACGAACTAGACACATGCACTCATGTATTCCATCCATTCACACATCTGCAAAAAGTGAGAAAAAGGAGGTTGCTTCATAGTCTTAATTCCATTTTTTCTTCTCTCTGAACTCCTGGCTGTTACAAGAAAACCTTTCTCTGTCTATCAGACAAGATGTTCTGAATTCTCATCAGCATAAGTTTTTTTTTGTTGTTGTTGTTGTTAAATGTCAGGGCTTCCTATCAATGTATATGTGAGAACACACCAGCTTCCATTGAACTTTGAGGACCATATGCCAAGCAAGGTGCCCTGCCTGTTACATCTCTGAATTATCCCAACAAGAAGTAAAAGATGGGCCAAAGTTATATATAACTTTCCGTACTCATAGAAAGATGCAAATAAATGTGCCCTAAGAATAAAAATGTCCTAGGAACATTCCATTTCAAGTTCAAAGCATCTGAAATTCTACATCAAGTTAAGCCAAAGACTTAGCATCCATGTAGGAAGCTACTTATTTGAAACCTTCATAAACTGATCTAGAGAGAGTTTTGATGTCGGCATTACTGGAGGTGAATGTGAATGGGATGGCCCAGCTGCTGTTGTCAGTCACCAACAACATGAATCTTGTTGGATAAAATCTGAGGAAGTCACGTTCAGACCATAGGATCATGAATTCTTTCACAGAACTTAGCTCTGTCTGAGACAGGATGGACAGCTCAAATATGAGGTAGGAAACATAGGTCCCCATCTCTGGAAGCTAGTTTTGGGGTAACTTGTCAAAGATGAAAGAGAAAGCAATGCCTTCTCTCAGACAAGTCTAATTTCATAGTGTTGAAGTAAATACCTGATAAGCACATTGCCAACATTCTTGCACAAGGGCTTCTTAATCTTACCCACTCCTACCTTCTCAAAGCAGTCAGGAATCACTTTGTAAACCACTAGAATGATAATAATAACATTAATATATAATAACAATAATAATAGGAAAAGTTGTAGACAAATTTATTAGCGTTTTAAATTTATTATTCCACATATTCTGGAGAATGTAAGTCTGACTGAAAAAGAGTAGCTGCAAACCCCACCCAGATCCATATCCACTGTGATGGAAAGAGAAAGCACTGAGGAAATGAATGATTCACTCATTATTTTACTTCCACTCCCAGGAAAAGCCATGCAGAACTCCACTTATTACCTGAGCATGCTGGGAAACTTGTCCCTGTTAGTAAGATATTCACAGCATGAATTTAATGAGCATCATATACAAATAGAAAAAAGGCCTTGCTCAGCCTCAGTGCCTCAATGGTCATTTAATTAAATTACCTACATTATGGTACAGACGTGGTAAAAGACAATTCCCCATAAAGATAATATCCAAACCTATTCAATACAATAGAAAGATGTCTTCATGGCTCATTGCAAAATAAAATATACTTGTATATAAATTAGGTTTTTATATATCTTGGGGTTTGTACAATATGTGGAAAGACCATTTTGGGGGGATCAAAAATAATGAATAGAAAATTACGAACACTCCTATCAGGGGCTGGAGCTATGTGAGCTTCATGAACTCCAAATAAATCTGACCTTGTCTGAAAGTTTCTACTACAAAATTTTAATAGGTACATACCTAAACAATGAATTACCCACGGTCTTGTTAATGTCTTCCTATCTGTCACTGCTTCTCCTAACATCCCACAATGTAACAAGTACTTGTTAGGTGAGGAATAAGTATTTGACAACAGTTGCAACAAGGTGTTCTTCAAAGAGAAGAATCCAGCCTCCTTCTTTTCCCAGCCTGATTCTATTTGTTTCTTTTTTTCATGGCTGTGACAAGTTCCCCAACAGAAGGAACTCGAGGAACTTCAAAGGAAAGCGTTCCTGGCAGCAGGAGTGTGTGGGGACACTCCTCACATTCTGGCAGATCACAGGCAAAGGTGAAGATCTCCAGCGGAGGTGGGTATGATCTGGTAAGCCTGGTCCATAAGCTACCAGCTTAGACACAACTAGGTTGTCAACCAACTAAGACACACTCCCCCAAATCCCAGAACCTTCCTAAAGCAGTGCCACTGTGTGAGCCTGTGAAGGACCATTCAGACTCAAAGCACAACACTAACTAAATCAATATCAATTTCATATGACACATACGGCCCAGCTATTAATAGAAATTGTTCCTCAGGGGTGGAATTATATATTTTTATGCATTCAATTTACTAAATGTTCAAAAACAGATATGCATTTCTTGCATAAAATAAATAAATTGGTAATTTTAAAAACTATCTAAACTACTAAAGAAAAATCACTTAGTTATTACATATATGTTTGAATAAACCTGTAAGGAAACATCTGTATGTAGTCTAAATATAGTGCCAATATATGTTAAATAATATGGAGAGCTACAAAGTAACAGGAGCAGGAGGAGAAGAAAACTCTCATGGAGGAAGGAAGGGCATGTCACGGACAGCTGGGAGCCCAGGGAAGAGCAAACGAGGATCAGCAGAAAAGGTCATTGTGGTTAGATGTGTTTACCACCAGCAGAGTCACACACACGGGTACTCCAAGCATAGCAAGTGTCTTCATAAGACTACATAACAGCAAAGCACATAGGACATTTGAGGCAGGATGGAAAGATAAAGGAGAATAAAAGATCACGGGAAGAGCAAGGAATCCTTCACTTCAAAATTTCAGCCGGGGAGTTGGAAACATCAACATAACTGCTTGAATAGTCATAGCAATATTAAAATCAAAACTGCCTCTGCAAAAATAATGTTAATTTTCCTAACGATATCACAAATAAAGATATGTGAAGCAACAAATAAACTATAAGTATGCCTATTCAGGGCCAGAACATTTGCTACCTTGAGTTTCACCTTATTATTTCCCACCCACCTAACTAATCTCCCACCCCTAAACCTAATAAATGCACCTCATAAACCCGCTTTACAATTTTAGTTTCAGAAAGGAATTCTTACAAAAATCTTGAAAGCATCTCCTCCTTCTGAACTTAATTTTTAAACCTTAATCATATAGCCTGCCATAATTACATCCATTGAAACAATATAATTGTGGAGAACATAAATTCACATCTGTATCTCTTATGAAGCAAGAATGCCTCTCCCTTTCAAGAAGTGAACCTCCACTTCACTTCCCCAGAGACTAACAAAGGTTAGTGCTGGATGAGGGAGAAGGGGAGTCTCTCTCCCCAGTGTTATGCCCACTGTATACCATCTTTGCTCCAGCAAGCGCCCAGACACATGTCATTAGATGTAACCCAGCTGGGACATAGAAGCTACACACAAAGAAGGATGTGAGAGCTGGAGGAAGAATGGTGGGAAGAAGAAAGTTTGTCCTGGGAGAAAGTAGGGGGGTGGGAATTGGGTAATTTAGGATGAAGGGATCATCAATTCATGTGAAGATCCTTTAAAGACTATAAAAGAGAAAAGTGAGTCTCCAGGCCTTGAGTGTGCTTTTTTCTTAAGGTGATCTCTCTATCTCTCTGTCTCTCTGTCTCTCTGTCTCTCTCTCTCTCTCTCTCTCTCTCTCTCTCTCTCTCTCTCATATGCACTCACACTCTTGCTCACAACTCTAACACTTAAATCTGAAGCACGCGCCATCTCTTACCACTACTAAATAAACTCTCTACCTTTGCTTCATGCTGACACATCTTGAACTGCTTTGCTGCACCATAGCCAAGGACTTGGCTTTATCTGTGTGGAGGTCCAAAGCTGTAGAATTAGTCAATTGCCAGCAGCAGAGTCCAGCAGCATCTCCCCAACTACATTGAAATCATCGCTCATTCAAAATGCATCTGAGGTGCTCCTTGTAGAAACTTCACTCAGCAAAGGATAAATACTAGTTAAGAGGATGTAATGATGATCAAAGAACTTCAATGTCTGTCCCTAGTATTATGGTCTACTGAGTAGGACAGTCATGAAAATATTCAAGCAAATGAGAAGCTATTAGCTTGATAAAGGACTATATTTGGTTAGAAGAAAATTTTGCATTTTAGTACATACTTTGAAGAATTTACAATAATACCAAAGAACAAGACTAGAGAAGCTATAAAGGACACAAGAATGATAAGTTATGGACATTTGACTAAGCAATGGGGGTGGAGACAATGAAAATTCTTGAGAAAGGGAGTAAACTAACCAGAAAAAAAGCTTTAAGAGAGATAATTTGGCAGCAATTTTCAGGATAAGCTAGGAAAGGAAGAGGCTGATAGCTAGAAAGTGGCTGTTAAATTAGGACAGATTTCTGAATGAGAGGTTACATTATGGCCAAATAGAGATGGAATGCAAGAATTATTAAAGAACTAAAAGTAAGCAACATCTGAACTACAGTTTGGTGAAGGAGACACTTGAAACAGGCACAAATTAGATGAAGTTACAAGTCCAAATGGCTGAGCAAAATGATGATAAATCACCAACACTGAAGAATCTGGATGCTGCTCTGGTTTGGGGGAAAAATGCAAATGGATATGGAGGGAAATTAGCATTATCTGTATAGAGGCAGTTTTGATTTTAAATTATCATTATTATCTATCTTTTGGAAAGTTGTAAATGAGCCAGAAGAATTAAGGAAAGAAGTGGAGGCTGGAAGAGGATGGGAGTTGATGCTTGAGAATGGATCCTATCATAGAAAAATAATTACAGAAAGAGATGAGCTTTTTGATCCAGAACTTAGAAAACATCTTCCAGAAAGAGGGCAGAGAGGAAAAGAAGGCAGAAAAGGAGATTATAGCGTGTTAGTGTTTTTCCAAAGAGGCAACAATACCAAAGTGCTATGGATGCTATAAAATGGATACTATCACCTGAAGAGAGAGAGAGAGCAAGTACAATAACTGGCTCACGTGGTTGTGCAGACTACACAGTCCCACAATCTATAGCCAACCAGCAGAAGACATAGAAGTATTGATCTAGTCTCTTCCACAGTCAAAGCTTGAGAACCAACAGAGACAATGGTGACAACTTGTGCTCCAAGTCTTGAGAATCAGTGCCAGAAACTCCCATCAGAACCCAGCATCCTAAAACAGGAGAGCTGACTGGATACTCTTCAATGCAAATGAAAACAGAGGAGCTATGTCCCAGCTCAGGCAGCCAGGCAGAAAGATACCTTGTCTCCCTTCTTCTGTTTTTAGCGTATTCATAACCTCAATGCACTGCATGATGCCTGGTGGCATGGAGAAAATCCATCTCCTTTCTTCAGCCTTCAGGATAAAACATTCATCTCTACTGGAAACATTCCCCACAGGCCCATCCAGAAATAATATTTAGCTAAATATCTGGACTCCTCATGGCCCAGTCAATTAGACATAAGATTAGTTACCACAAAGGGGAAATTTCTAGAAAGCCACATCTACTCTCCTCCTTTAAAAGGTCAAATTGCTACCAAAGAAGAAAAGAAAACTCAATCATAGGTTCTTGTTTTAAGTATCCCTCCCCTACAAAAATACCAGGCTTCTGTCCCTAGATTTCTTCATCTTGCAATGGAAATGGGCACCACCTGAAATCAATATTGGATCAATGGCGGTGGGCTCCATGTGCAATAGGGCAGTCAACTTGCAGAATGAGGTGAATACTTTAGGTTTAATTTGGAATACACTGGAAATTCTTTATATCATATTACACTAGATAGAACTGTATTCTCTATACCACATTATACATGATGTCACTGTATAAGCTCATACAATGATTGATCACTTTTCGAGAAGATCTAGCTACATCCTGAAGCATAAGCTCTTACCACTTGAAAGGAACATCTAATTTGCTAACAACAGAGAATGGTAGATATGATTTCCACATTTGTATTTTACAAGATCTAAGTGAAAGAGAATGACAGAATCCAATTTAGAATGCATTTATTATATCAAGATAAAATAAAAAATTATAATAAGGGTAACTGTAACAAGGAACTTACTCCTACATATAAAAGAATCACATGATTTATCTGTGGAAATAAGCAGTCACATATGTATGTATTTTCCTGTGCATGTGCACACACACACGCACGCACACTTGAATCAACTATAAAAGAATGTCATTGAAGCAAAGGATGTCTATCTAAATTTAACATTTTATATTTTATGTGGAATTAATAGCAGCAACCACTCATATTGTTTTTCAGCAGCCATTCATACACACAAACTCATCCTAGGAACATAACCAGAAGTGCCAGCATTGGTTGGAACTAATCTTCATAAAGAGGTTCAGATCAAAGCACTACTAAAGCAAGTGAAGAAAGACACAAAACATAAACACACAGGAGTGCTAATGTAAGAGATCAAAGAGACCCATTGTCTGGCTAAAGCCCTCACCAAGAAACTCACAAGTCCTCGGACACATCTGAAGAAGATGAGTTAGCCTAGATTTGGTTTCCATGGCAATAACACTGAATGAAGATCTGCTACCATCTATGCTGAAGAGAAGGGTCAGAATGAGTAAAACAGTTCATTCAGTGATAAAAATAAAATGAGCAAAACCAATCACAATGGGCGTCACCACTGTCAAAAATATCTATTTTAGAAGTCTGTGAATGCTAACCCTAATTAAGAGATAATAAACTGGATATTTACAAAGTCACCCTATGATGATTTTATTCTGAACCCCAAATGATTTGCACAAATAGCAAACAGATGTCACCCCAAGCTATTGTGCCTGAACAGAGTTGTTTGAACAAGGTTGCCCATGGCTGTGTCCTTAGCATTTGGCTTGATAGATGTCTTAAGTCAAGGGCTGTAATACTGCACTAAGCAAATGCTTCAAATAAACAAGCACTTCTGAGTATCTGTCAGTTAGACCCAAAACTAAGCTGCTATGAGAAGCAAGCAAAGATGTCACACATCCGTGGCTGGCAGACATTTTTCAGGTAACCTATGAGTCAACTTTGACTTCTTCTACTTGCTTTTGTCCAGGGTATAGAAGACTATATTCTATGAATAGTTACTAAGTACATTCTGCTATGTGGGAATGTGTAACCTCTAACATGGCCACCTGCACCAAGTAAGCTTCCATCATTCCTTCAGAGATGAGACTAGAACCAAAGAGAAGGTGACACCTGTCACTAATAATGTATGCGTGCATCATTTATGTATACAGTCATCGGCAATCTACTCTGCCCTTGCTCTGCCTTTGACATGCTATTGGACATTCAGCATACAAAGATATAAAATATAAGCCTTTTTTTCAAGGAATTTAGAATCTAAAGAGAGACCTGCCAATAAAGCATGGGATAGTGTTTTAGGGCAAAGGCTTGTCCTCTCAGCCCTACGAGCCAACTAAAGACACAAGAAATATTGAAAAGCAGAGAAAGAAGAAGTAATCAGTACACTAGGAAGAGGAGCAAACAAATGGGTTCAGTGACAGGAACTTGGGTCTCAATAGAGGAAAATATCGGGGCAGGGAAGGTAAGAGGTATTTATAATCCAACAATACTGGTCAGCGTGTTATTCTACCCATAACAATTTTGTCATGGCCCCAGAAGGGGTTTCTTTTTTTTTTTTTTAATTTTTATTATTATTATTATTATTTATTCAACTGTGTGCATATGTGTGTGTATGTGCGCGCGTGCGTGTGTGTGTGTGTGTGTGTGTGTGTGTGTGTGTAGAACCACGGATGAATTCGCGAACCACATGGACGCCTCCACCGCCTCCTTATTTACTCTGCCCTGGGATTCACAGGCTCCGCCCTACTAGGATCAGAAGCGCAGGCCGCTCCCGCTTCCGCCTGGCGTCTATACGTGGGATCTGGGATCCGAACTCAGGACCTTCCGCCTGCCAGGCGAGGCTTAACCCCTGAGCCACCTCTCCAGCCCCCCCCAGAAGGGGTTTCTACCAATCACCTGAGAGGACTGATTTGTTTCCTCCCAGTTTCTGCCTTCCTTCTACTCTGCCACCTTGTCTGTAACATCTTGCTCTTCCTGGAGTCCAAGATAATTGCAGATTTAGGACAATGCTTGATCTTAGCATCTTCAGCTTTAAAGGGGAGCGACTTTAAGCAGACAGACACTTCTTGATTGTTTAACACGCCCTGAGAGGCCCGCAGGAATCAGACCCAAAGTAAAAGTGACAGACACCAAAAGAAGCCAGAGATGCCAGACCTTCACCTATTTTTGGTTACCTCATGGGGCCACATGGGGAACCAGTGATTTGTAGCATGAGTGGCTTCTCAGAGCCTGGTATGATTAGACAGCAATTCTCACTTATTCTGGATTGCGCTTTCTATAGTTTCAATCAAGCACACTCAGTCACAGAGAGTATGGACGTCTGACTATCTACACAGTACAGTAAGTTGCATGAAAAATATGGTATTTTTAGACATGTTATTTGTTTACTTGAGAGACATAGGGAGAAGGCATCACCATCGGGTCATTTTGCCAGCCCCCATTCTCTCATTAGAGTAGATTTTCATAATTGTTCTATTTTGTCACAATTGCTCATCTCTTACTATGCCTAATTTACAAATGAAACTCTAATATAGGTGTGTATATTCAGGAAAAGTGTAGCACAGGTTATATAATGCACATCATTTTGGGTACTACCTGATGTTTGAGGAACCCACTAGGGATTTTGGAGTGATATCCTTGAACCAGAAATGATGTAACATAAAAACAGATACTTCGAAGAGCTACAAATCTTTCATTGACTTCTTATTGCCTTATGATAAATTCTGAATATTTCTTTGTCCTTTAAGCTCTCAGAGTCTCTAGAACCAAGGTTTTTCTGCATCTTTTACGCCACAATGGTCTATGCTCCATTGTGGCTCTGGCCAAGCTCTTTGGTTTCCTACATGCTGCCACTGTTGGCATTGCCTCGAATGGTTTTCGCCAATGCCCTCATCCAACTAACTTCTAATTACTGTTTATTCGGCAACAATTAGCTCAGTTTCTAATCAACATATAAATTGGAAAATATAAAACAGAAACCACTTCTTAAGAGAGACTGTTCCTTTCAATCACTTGTGCAAACAGCTTGATGTGACATCTATCTTATAACCAGAATAGTTCAGCTTCTCAGGAGAATTGGTATTTTTAGACTAAGAAAAAAAGCAGCATTGATTTTTAAATGTTCTCAAGTTATAGAAGAGACAAATGAAATACCAGTTGGTCCAGTCCATTCCAACTATGTTGGTGCTGCTTTTGGTGAGTGAACAACTGATTCCCATTTGACCAAAAATAAAACGAAATCTTTTTATTTAATTATGACATAAAGCACACAAAGAATCACAATCCACAAGCATTCAGCTTTGCGAGCTAATAGTTGATACAGCATTTATCTGCTGCTCTGTGGGTTATCTTCCCACAGTCTGCTGTGTTTGTGCACTTGGTCCCTAGCTGATGGGGCCCTTTGGTAAGACTATAGACCCTTTAACAGGTGGAGCCTTGCTAGAGGAAGTATGTGACTAGAGTGGGTCTTAGCGTTGGGTAACCATACCGCCCCTCTCTCCTCTCCCTCTCCTTCTCTCAATCTCCCATCCTCTCTTCCTTTCTCCCTCTTTCTCTTCTTCACTCCCTCCCTCTCCCTTTCCTTCTCCTTTTCCCTCTCTCTTTCTCTTTCCCTTTTCATCTCTTGATAACTGTTATAACATAAACCAGTCTCCTGCTTCTGCTACTAAGCCTCATAATGAGCGGTACACACTATGGAACCATAAGACAAAAAATAAAGCCTTCCTCTCCTAACATGTTTGGGAGTATTTTCTCACAGCCACAGAAGAGTAACTGCAACACCTTCAAATACAGAAATAAAACATTACCTGAACTTTCCCTTCCTCAATCTACCCCCACTCCCTCTGAAACTAACCATTATTTTAACTTCTAGTACGTGGGAGTAGTTTTTATCAACTTTTGAATTTTACATCATTGAAATGCGGTACACACTGTTTTCTGGTTGTCTTTGTTTCAGAATTATTTATGACTTTCTTGTACATTATTACAAGTAGCAGAGAAGTGCATTGCTTTTCACTGTTGTGTTGTTTTCTTTCCCCTCCTACCACATTGGACAACTTAGTTTTCTAGTTTCAGGAGTGGCGTAATCAGCAGAATGCAAATCCCTGCACATGTATTCATGAATCATAGGTACGCTTTGTTGCTGTGACGTAAGATTTTGAAGGACATAAAGTGCACATATGTTCAGCTTCGCAGACACTGTTACACATGCTTTTTCAGCAGCCGGACCTACTGACACACAGACCCACGTGAACAACAGCGTCATTGTGTGACCACCATCACATTCCTTACAATTCAGTCCTTTTGATTTTGCCCTTCCCATGGGTACTTGTGTGATTCATAAGCTCCATGGACCTGACGACGTTTGGCAACTTTTCTTGTCTTTGGATTGCTTGTGCCTTCTCTTTAGCAAAGTCCCTGTTCCCATCTACTGCTCACTCACTCTTTTGAATTGATTCTCTTTTTCTTACTATTCTGTATGAGTTTATGTTTTCAAATTATGTGTCTGGATAGATAGATAGATGTATTGCAAATGTCATCTTACACTCAGCAGCTTGTCATTTAACTGCATTCCTAGGGTCTTCACAGTTAGATCATTTTATTATCAATTTATCAATCTTCATTTATAGCATTGCTTTCCGATTTTAAGAAAATGCTTGTGTGCAGAAGACCATGAAGACGTGCCGTATTTTCTTTCACCACTATTATTATGCCTTTCATATTTAGATCAACTTTTATTTGAGTATGAAATAGGAAAATGAGATTTTTCTCACAACTTTCCAGTTAATGTAGTACAAATTGTTGGTATGTTATCTTTCCACAGAGCACCCATGATGGTAAATCAATTGGCCATGTAAGTCTAGGTCTATTTCTGAATTTCTTCTACAATGACATCGTTTTCATCTTAATTACTATAGCATTAAAATATGTCCTGTATTGACAGCATGAATGTTCCAACATTGTTTGGCTTTTTCAAGATTCCCCTACTAGTTTTGGTCCTTCACATATTCATACAGATTTTAGAATTAATTCGCTAGTTTTCCAAAAACAAATGAATAACTTATAGGAGCTTTTATAGTAATTAAATTGAAGGCATATATTAAGCAATTTGAAGTGCTGATGTCATGATTGCATGGAATATTCCAGTCTATGAACAACCTGTTTGTCCTTCTAGTTTATTTGTTTCTTTAGTGTTGCTCAATCTTGAGCAGTTTTCTATACAGAGACATGGCAAAGGCTTTTTCACTTAAATGTATTCCTGGAAAGCTCCACGCATGTATATAACATGATCTTATCATAGTTGTCCTCCCACCGTCTTGTCCCCCTCATACTCACTTGCTCTTCCTCCTCATAATTCTCTGTCCAGCTTTGTTTCATAACCCACCGAGTTAAGCATCACTTGCATGACTGAGGATGGAGCTACCACTGAGCCCGGCAACTCACAAGTGGCTACAGCTCTAAACCTCTGACTCTTCTTCCCCCTGGAAAACAATTCAGAGATATCTTGATACACTCCTTCCTTGACATTTCAATGATAGATGCTATTTTAAATCTGTTATTAATAGATTTCATTTTCTAAATGTCTGTTGCAAATCCATAAAATAAAATAGGCTATTGACTTTGTATATGATTTTATCTTTTCACAAGTGTCATTTATGAACAGAGATAATGTGACTCCTTTTATCAGTCCTTGTAGCCTACTGAACGGCAGGCCCTCCTACATTTCCCTGTTTCCAGCAGGGTTCACTTTCTTCTGTCTGAATAACTCATTGAAGAATTTATTTCACTTGGGGTCCACTGTCAGTCAACTGTTTTAGGTTTCCTTTGGTCTGGAAATATATTTACTCCACCCCTTCTCCTTCCTTAACTTTCCATTGAAGGAAAACACACAACAGTGGACTTATTCTACAGTTTGATAGCTGGAAGAACTCTTTCAAACTGAACTGGGCACCACATGAACTATTCACACAGCTGCAAATCTCCTGGGAGTGCTGATGATTCTGACTCTAGTTTTCCCATTTGGAACTTAGTGTAAAAAATCTATGTATTCTTTTTTTTGCATTGATCTCTTTCATTCAGCATCACATATCCCTACTGCTGCATGTGACATATTTCACCTTCATTGTTCTTCAGCTTCCCTTCTTGAGAGGATGTCTGGATAGTTTCCAGGTTTTAGCTTTGGTTAATACAGGTATGGAAAATTATGTATATGTCTTTGGTGTCATAGCAATAATCTCTGTTGGCCATATACTTTGGAATACAGTTGCTGGGTCATCTCATTTTTTAAAATATATTTCCAAAGTAAAGAACTAATTTATACTATACTAGCAGATTATGAGGAAGCCAATGTTCATCAACCTTGTCAAAGCCGTTTCTGGTCATTTTCTTATCTCAGTCAACATGGAGGCCAAGTAGTAACATGGGCTAGCAATTTTCATTTTCTTGGCAACAAATGGCTTCCTTTAAAGGTTTCTTTATCATTGGAATTTTCTGCTTCATTTTCTTATTGTTTTTACCCATATTTAAAACTAGATTTATTTTCTATTTTTTTATTAATTTATGTGTCCTAGATATGTTCCTTATCAAAATGTGTATGTTTTCTCTGACTCTATGGGTTATATTTGTATTCTCTTAATGTTTTATTTTTACATATAGAAGATCTTAATTTTAAGATTTCAATTTATAACTTTTATTTTTGTTTAATAAAATATAGTTCATTGTTAGTATCCAGAAGTTGAGGCTTTTTTACTGGTCTCATAGTGTAAAATATTTATGGCCCTCTCATTATTTTTTGAAAAATATTTGGAGATGTTTCTTCTAGATGTTTCTTCACATATGCCATTGGTTGCCTTCAAATGGACAGTTTTGCTTGTTTCTTTTCAATGTGAATACTTCCTAATTAATATTTTTGTCTTACAGCACCATCTAGAACATCTGGGACTGCTTTTAAGGTGAAGACTTGCCCCCTGTCTGGATTAAGAATGATATAAACTGTACATTATTAGCACTGAGACTTTCTGAGAAATAGCAAGGACAGGAAGGGGACAGGGTTACAAGGACAGCTGAGATGCTGCATTCAAGAAATGGGACACTTAAGCTACTCTTACTTGGACATCAGTTTTAACACCAATTTTAAACTTTTCTACTTGCAAAATAATGATGACATTCAGAGAGCATGGAAACAGTCTATCAGGCAACTAAAACCCCTATTTTGAGTTCAGAGAGAAATACAGATGTGTTGCATGGCTCTTCAAGTGTTTGGTGGAATTTCTGTTCACTGGTAAGAGCAACAAAGAGGAACTGAGCATGTGGTAACAAGGAGAAATATCACCAGGGCAAAAGACTCTGTAAACCCAATGAGCATCTCTCACCCTCTCTATTTAGATAGATGATAGATGGATGGATGGATAGATACATAGATAGATAGATAGATAGATAGATAGATAGATAGATAGATAGATAGATAGATAGACAGACATATGATAGATATATATAGATAGGTAAATAGATGATAGATAGATGATTGATAGATGATAGACAGATAGATAGAAGACAGATAAATTTTCTACTCCTTGAAGATATTTCAAAGGAGTAGACCTCAGCACATAGTAGATGAATGACAAATAATAATAGAATAGAATAGAATAGAATAGAATAGAATAGAATAGAATAGAATAGAATAGAATAGAATAGAATAGAATAGAATAGAATAGGAGAGGGACCATAAATAAACTGATAACAGCTGTATGATCTCAACTGAGGAAAAAATATTTTGGAGAAAAGATAGTCTTTTTATATAAATGGCATTACTGGATATCCACATGTAGAACAAAATTAGATCTTAGCTCTCACTACAAAAATAGATCTAAATGGATCAAGGTCTTAATGTGCAATCTAAAATGTTGGAAGTGTAGAGAAAAACACTGCAGATACAGGCACAGGCAAGAACTTTGAGAACAGGACTCCAGTAGCTCAGAAAATAACAGCAAGAATTGATAAACAGGACCAAGGCAAATTAAAAGCTTCTGTGCAGCAACAGGAACAATTTCCAGAGGTGAGAGACCTGACAACATGGGGAAAGAGCTTAGCCAGCTGCCCAGCCAGCAGGGGGTTGGTCTCTAGAAGGAACTTGAAAAATTAGTCCCTTGGAGGAAGGAAGACGGCTTGGTGGATAAAATGCTTGCTGCTCGGGTATGAGGACCTGAATGAGGATCCTCAGCACCCACATAAAAGTTGGGTGTGGCAGTGCATGCTTGTAATTTTAGCACTTGGGGGGCACAGACAGGAGGCTCGCCAGAGCTCACTAACCAGTCAGTTTAGGCAAAACAGTGAGCTTCAGTGAGAGAACCTATTTCAAAAATAAGGTAGTGAATAATGGAGGAAGACACTCAATATCAATCTTTTGCCTCTACACACATAAGCATATGCCTACATACACATGAGTACACACACACACACACACACACACACACACACACTTTTTTGCTACCAAAAGAACAATAATGAAATAAATGAGCAAATGAACATACGCTTGTCAAAAGAACTTCAAATGCCTAATAAACACTCAAAAACATTATAACATCTTTAGCAATTAGAGAAATGGAAATCTTGACTGTAATTATCTGTCTCACCCTCCCTCCTCAGAATTGCTGTTGTCAATAAGACAAGCAACAAATACTGCTGAGATTGCAAGGTAAAGAGAACTTCGCTCCCTGCTGGTGGGAAAGTAAACTAAGTGCAGTCACTACAGAGATCATTATATCAGAAAACTAAAAGGAGAATGACTACATGATCTAGCTATGCTCTTCACGGATAAGTCAGCATACAATAGACATACCTGCATATCTGTGTTTACCACAGTTGTTTTTACTATACCCAAGCTAGGGAATCAGCTTTACATACCATCCACAGACACATGGATCAAGATGTGCCACATGCACAGGACGAAATAATACTCAGCACAAAGAATGAAGTCATCGGACGGACACAAGGCAAAATAAACAAACTTAGACACACAAATAAGGCAAGCGCTACAATTTGTCTACATGCTACCAATAAATTCTCACCCATTCAGCTTGGGGGAACAGGGGTTTTATTCTTTCTTAGGATTCCTGGTTACTATTCTCAGTCCACTTGGCAGAAGAGTTCATACTAATAGCAGGAGCTGAGGGAACTTGCCACGCAGTATCCGCAAGGAATGCCAAAAGAGGAACAAACCTCACGTGCCAGATACAAGACTGTCAAAGTATGCTGAAGAATGCCAACTTCCCTCATTTTATCCACCTGCCCAGGAAATGATTCCATCCACCATCAGACAATCCTGCAGGTGTGCTCAGGGCGTGCCTAATTCTTCACAAATGTGAGCTCAGTCCTAAATTGTCAGGTTGACACCTATGTATGTAAGTAGCACAACGTGCTTGCTTTCGTCCATGGAATCTGGGTATAACAAAGACAAAAACAGAGGGGGACTATTTGGAAAAAGAAGACAATCAGTGGTGGGCTGGATAAGGAGAACAGCAGGGTGAATTATAAGTCTATGATGTATATGAAATCCATTATTCTGTTCAATCAATATACATAAATATCAAAAAGCGAGTGCACATCACACATATTCACTTACAGCACAAGTATCACCCTCCATTAAGTTTTTTTTTTGAGGGAAAAACACTAAATCCTGCAATTTCTCAGGCATAACCCAAGGCAACAATCATCTGCTCATGCTGGGCTGGGTGCTGGTGTCCTTTGAGTTCCACTCACAATTCCACGAAGTCATGTAGGGCCTAGTGATTGCCAGTATTCTTAGGGTGATGTTTCCTATCTTGCCTCCCTTGGGGCACTACCATTTTGTCCCCTTTTACCTTGTTATATAAAATTACAATCCAAAAGCAGAAGTTTCTATTTAAACTATACTTTTATCTTTGAATTACTAAACAACACTATGATGCAGATGGGATTGTGTTTATTATGTCCTCTTCAGACTCAATGGGTACAAGGAAGGAAGGTTAAATTTTTCTGATTTCTCAATCCAACTCTGTTTTCACTACATTGTTCTGCTTAATCATGGTCAGAAAGGAGATGGAATTAGAAGTATTATCCAAGGGCGTTTTATGTGGTGGCTTTCACTTCAACAATCTCACAGCATAGGTGATATCTTCATTTTTATAGGTGAAATGCTGATAGATGGCAAATAGATGGTAGATTATATATAGACAGATGACAGATAATTGATAGATGATAGATAGGTGGTAGATCGGGAGATGATAGATATTGATGAATGATTTGTAGATAATAGATGGATAATAAATAAATTGTTGTGTGTTCTGGAATCATGGTAGAGCATGTGGTTTTTATTACATTCTGGAAGGTTTTTACTCTCATATTCAAATTCTCCACTGCTTGAAGGGCTGCTCAAGGAGAGAACAATGAGGTTGCATGTTCTTGGCTCCATGCGGTGGCATGACAAAATTCCCAGCAGCCAGATTGTGTTCAGTTGCAAAGAATCTTCAAGGATCATCATCCACACTTACAAAATGAAGATATAAGGTGATGTTCTGTATCCTGCTGGACTGGTAGTCCTGGAAGCATTACAGACTTATCAAAGCTCATCTGACTGTAACTTCGGATGTGTGCCTTTCTTTCACAGTATTTCACAGTATCCAGCATCACTGTCTTATTCTCTTATTGCTCTAATGTAGATGTGACACAAACAATGTCCAGCAACAAGGGGCTTATTCATGCTCACAGTTCTAGGTTATGACTGGTCATCACTGCAGGAGACTGAAATCAGCATCAGGGGTCAAGGGAGCTGACCACAGCAAGAGCTGAGAGAGAGGTAAGAACCAAAGCTTGCCCATCCGCCCACATGCCAATCTGCCAAGTAGCTCTCTCTCCATCTCATCTCCTGCCTGGGTACTGGTCCTTCCACAATAGGCTGGGTCTTCCCACATCAATTGGATAATCTGCTGTAGGCTTGCTTTAACTAAGTAATTTTTCATAAGTGTGGCCAAAGGCTGACAATTCAGTTGCCAAGCTGATGCCTGAAACACGCGGTCCCAGTCATTATTTTCAAATGAGGAGCACTACCCTCACCTGGGGCTACCAAGCAGACAGAAATCAAATAAAGAATATGCTTGTGACATAGATGCTCCAGGGCTGAAAGAAAAATACCACGCGGACAAAGAAATAAAAAAGATTCCTGGATTAGGTATGGAGGAGATGCTGAGCAGTGGTTTAATCTTCTTACAAACCAAAGGCTGATTGTGACAATAGTTGCATTGATGTCTATAAAAGAGACTATGAAGTCACTGCCAGATCTAAAACCTTTGAAGTGTGATTAACTTGCTCATGTACCTATAACTACCTTCAATAAGTAAATAGTATCCAGGCAAGTTGTCTTGTGCAGATATTACAAGTAGTAAAATAACAGCCAGTGGTTAGTTTCTGGTGTCACCTGTCAGACCAACACATTTCTTCCCTAGAGACATCCCAGAAGGAAATTGCAGAACTGCAGTGATCAATAGCTAGACCCAGAAACCTCACGATGCATCACAATAACAGAATTTACAAGACTTCTAAAGCAGTGCTCACTTTTATTTTAGTTATGTTGACACAAGGTTTTATTATGTAGCCCAGGCTGTCCTCAAATTCGCTCCTGCCTCTCCCTCCTGACGACTTTTAAATGAGACATAAAATTTCTAAAGGGATCGGATCCACTGGATCCACCCAGGTGATATTGTTTTTGCATCCTGCCATAGATGAAAAGAGAGTGTGCTTGGTGTTGATTTATGATTGTGAGATCAAAATTGAGTGCTTCATGACTCAAACATTCAACAGAATCTTTTTGCTGCTCAGCATGCAAATAGATATGGTTCCTAGAAACAATCTGGAATCTAGTAAGAATTGCGTACACTTGTCCTTGTTAGTTGTGAATTGATATTTTAGTCTCCTTAAAGATTTCAAGTTCTTCAGAAAAGTGACAAAAGGTAAAAAATGTGACGTAGCTGCCAGACTTATAGAATATCCAAACGTTTTCTGCGTGGTGTAAGAATCATGAAACTATTGACAAGACACAGCTCTTGCTTTAAAGATGCTTGAAATCTAATGATGCGAAAGGAGCAGAAGACACATAATCAGCAGACATAGTGCTGAAAGCAATTCCTCCATGCAAAGAAAGGTGGGAACATGTCTACTCTGCTCCCCTTGGCCTCGACAGGAGTGTGTGCCTGTATTGCATGCTCATTCTCTCAAAAGCATTCAGATAGCCATTAACGGCTACCCATGCCAGATTCCTTGCGTCCTACAGTGTGTTTGACTGTGACCAGTGCCAAATCACAACATGGGCACAGGTGGTAAACGGTCTTGGAAAGAAAGAGTTCCTGATTTTCTTCTGCTAAAAATAGGGTAGAACTGAAATTAATATGCGTTGAGTGCTTCATTTCTGATGGGCTCCATTCTCGACATTTTAATCTCATAGGTCCTTATACAATATACATTTCAAAAATTCTCCTTATTATATATATATATATATATATATATATATATATGGGCAGAAATTGAAGTGACCTAACAAATAGCTGTACAACTATCAGGAATAATATTAAACACAATCTGCTGTCAGATTTCAAAACCTGATATTTATGTACACATTGATATTTTCGCTGCTAACCTGACTCTGATGCACTTTTATAACAATAAGAGGTAGTGGTGGTGGTATCTGAGAAATAAAATCCATTCTTCAACTCCCTGAACATTTTTTGGCACACTAAACAGTTAACACATATTAAAAAAAAAAGTGATTGGAATTATCACCCATAACCACTTACCTCCAATCACATGAAATACTGCAGAACGAGATGGAAAATTTCTAAAATTTTACTTACAATACTGAGCAAAATTTTACAGTGTGATGAGACAACAGTGGGGAGAGGTCTGTGAATATTCTCAGCTGTGGCACAAGAATGTCATAGAGCAAAGGAAGAAATGAGTTTCGAGCACCAGCTGCCGCCTTGTGAGAAGCACCTGCCACAGACACTTCTCCAGGGAGCTTCCCCATGAGCGAGCCAGCCATTCAGGGCCAAAGCAAAGCCAGATTGGTTCGAGAACAAACACACATGATAGCCCTCCCTGAGTGGAGGAAAGGATTACCCAAGAAACACACAAATTAATTCCACACACTTTCCTAGCATCTGCTCTAGCGTTTGTTCTAGACCCTGGGCGACTTTCCCTCACACGAAGATGAAGGTCTTCTTTCTCTCCTACGGTAGTCAAGTATATTGAGCTCGGCGCACTGCCTGGTGAATGATACAGAAGTGAATGGAATTAACACAAATCTCTGGCCTCCTGGAGCTGACCTTCCGGAGAAGGGAGGGAACAGATGCACAAATAGGAAAACGGATTTGATATTAGGTTACAGGCTAATAAGTCCTGAGCAGGAGGTCGTGATTATTCTCCTTAGCGAGGAAGGGAGAACTGGGGTAAAGAATGAGCCAGGAATCCAGGGTATCAGTAGGGATAAAGAGCAAGTTGAATCATCCTGATGGTCCTGATTGGCCGGCAAAGAGAGGCTGTTACAGAATCGTCTGGTTCTGGTTTTGTTGCTCACATGCAGAGTGTTAAGGCCCTTTCTTCATCCAACAAGAGCGTTGAAGATAAAAGAAGGAAGAGTTTGATCTGGAGGAACTGGAATCCCTGGGCATTTACTTGAGGAGGAAACCTACCATAATTAAAATGTCGAGTATTTATATACAAAGATAGACACCACATTACTTTTGCAATCATGAGTTAGAAGTAGCCCAAATATCTAATGACTAAATGTTCTTAAGGATATAATAATCAGATACCATACATATCTCTTTGAAATAATTATTTCAAAAACTATGTAATCCATTGGTATATATCCCCCCAATTATGTTGGAAAAAGACAGTTGTTACATATGTGTGAGAAAGTATGTCTTCAGGAAGGTAAAGAAGGTAATGTTTAGGGAGGAAGAAAGAAAAAAAATTTTTTTTTTGGCAAAGTCATGACTGGGTCATCAAACAGAGAAGGGAATTTTGTCTTCCTGCAGTTCCATGGGTTTCCAGAAGCTCCGAAGTAAGTGGGTGTTTTCATGGGGCGGTGGACAATTGGTACTCTGGCAAGGATACAGCAGGCTGGACTCTCTCAGTTGCCCCACCTATAACAACAATCACGGGATAGAACACAACCAATTAGGAAAGCTCTGGAATCTGGACAGAATGCACACTAAGAGCCTTAACTAAGAGGAACACTGAAGCTCCCCTGTTACCTTCTGTGCAGCCTCATAAGGCAGTTCTATAAGCCATCTCCATCTCCTGTTGCAACTGCTCTTTCTGTTGCTGTAGACAGTACTCAGATGACTACTTGAGGGGAGAAAAGACAGATTTACTTAGCTTATGGTTCCAGAAGGGAGATACAGACCATCGTGGCAGAAAGACAAGGCGGGCACAGACGATGGAGGGGACTCAAGTCACGTACAGCACGGAGGCTGAGAGAGCAAGACGCAGACTGCAAGACCAGACCAGTCCTTGAAGCAGGGCAGGGCCAAGACCTGAAGGCCCACCTCCTGTAACACACCTTCCTCCAGCAAAAATCAGCCTCCTGAAGGTGCCATGACCTTCCCAAACACTGACAACTAAGGATTCAAACACATGAGCCTGTGGGGGACGACTTGTATTCAAGTCATGACACATGCCAATGGTTCATACTTAAAAAAAATGTTGGGATGGGAGATGACTTGGGTGTTAAAGTCTTTGACTCACAAGTAAAAGCACCTCAGTTTGGATCTCTAGATCCCATGCAAAAATACCAGGCAGATATGGCATTCTGGCCCTGGAAGGTGGATCCTGGGAAACCTCAGACCAAAGCAATAAGGAAATAAAGCAATCCAGGATGATCCCTAAATCACCCATGGGTTCCCATAGACACACACACTCAAGTACCCTCTTATACATACACACACCCACACACACCTGTACACATATACACACCACCACCACCGACAACAACAACAAAAAAACTTATCCCAATAATCAAAGAAGCAAGAAAAGGATAGGTTAACAATAGGAAAAATTTTTTTGCAATGCTTGCTCTCTCCTTCAGTCAAATCCCACAGACACCACACACTACTTGTTCCATCACGTCAAAAAAGCCAACCAGAGTGCTGCCAAGTTTCCCTCTGCTAGTGGTATTGATGGTCTGAGGAGGAAACTTGACTTTCACTTCATGGCAGGCAGCAGAAGACATTGTAAGTCCCAGCCGGCTGGAGCCCACAGGGCTGAGCAAGGAGGTGACCCTTCTTGCTCCATATTGCATAAGGGGACAGGGTGCCAGTTCCCATGTTCCAATCTCACAGAGTCTAGTGAATCTCTGCCCCCCCAACCCCCACCCAGCATCAATAAAACTGACCAAGGAGGTTAGATGGGGCGGTTTGTTACTCTACTCCAAAGGATGACTACAAATTCTCTTGAAATGAATTTTTAAGAAATCAATAAGCCTTACTTTCTTGCAGTCCTTGATGGAGGCCTATTTTCTCTACTGTAACATGGTCACTTCTCTCCTTGTTTCTGTTGTGGCCCTCCAACCCCATCTCTCCTGTTCATAATACTTGCAATTACTGTAGGTAATACATAGATTTACCTATGAGTGTCTCAAGGTGGGCTGGGTGGGTTTGGTACTAGGAGCCACCTATTAGGGAGTACATATGGCGCTTAATTTTCTGGGTCTGGGATACTTCACTTAATATAATTGTTTCTAATGACATCCATTTCCCGGCAAATTCCAGTAATTCATCATTTTTGATGGCTGAGTAGTACTCCATTGTATAGATGTACCACCCTTTCCTTATCCACTCGTCAACTGTTAGACATTTGGGTTGATTCCATGTCTATGCTATTGTAAACAGTGCTGCTATGAACATAGTTGTGCTTGTGCTATCAAGGTGAACCTCTGTTGTATGGGGGGTTATACCCAAAAGTGGAATTGCAGGGTCATATGGCATTTCAATCTTTAATTTCTTTTTTTCTTTTTTTTTTTAATTTTTTTTTATTATTATTCAACTGTGCACATGTGCGTGTGTATGTGTGCGCGCGTCTGTCTGTGTGTGTGTATGTGTAGAACCACAGACGAATTCGCGAACCACCATGGATGCCTCCACCTCCTTCTGCCCCGGGATTCACAGGCTCCGCCCTACCAGGACCAGAAGCGCAGGCCGCCCCCGCTTCCGCCTGGCGTCTATACGTGGGATCTGGGATCCAAACTCAGGACCTTCCGCCTGCAAGGCGGAGGCTTAACCCCTGAGCCACCTCTCCAGCCCAATCTTTAATTTCTTTAAGAATCTCCAGATGGCTCGCCAGAGAGGCTGTATGAGCCTGCATTCCCACCAGCAATGTAGGAGAGTTCCCCTCTCTCCACATCCTCTCCAGCATTTGTTGTTGTTTGTATTGTGGATTTTTGCCATCCTGACCGGGGTGAGATGATATCTCAGGGAAGTTTTGATTTGCATTTCTCTGATGGCTAAAGAAGTGGAGCATTTTTTCAGATATTTGTTAGACATTTTAATTTCATCCCTGGTAAAATTTCTTTTAAGTTCCAGGGCCCATTTTTTAATTGGGCCATTGGTTTCCTTGGTGTTTAGTTTTCTAAGTTCTTTGTGCACTCTGGACAGTAGAGCTCTATCAGATATGTGGTTAGTGAAGATTTTCTCCCATTCTGTGGGTTGCCTTTGAGCTCGTGTTACCATCTCTTTATCTTTACAGAAGCTCTATGACACCTGATTAAGTTCACAGACATTCGTTCCTGATCATTTACAACTAAGGGGGTATGAACTCACCAGAAGGGGAGGGCATATAGTCCAGCAGATTTAAAAGTAGCCATTTTGCAAATGGGTGATTGACCCCTCCCATTGCCAAATGCCATATGACCCTGCGATTCCACTTTTGGGTATAAGTATTACATCTACCCTTGAATGTGCTCTTATAATAAGACTGCAGTTTAACAGCTTTTTGTCTCTGGCCAGGGGGTGACATACAGTGCCCATCATGATGGAGTGAAAGGCATTGCAGGAGCAACAAAACTGCAAAAGAAAATCAACAAACCACTATCCAGAACTTCAGAGACTCTATATCAACCACCTAGAACTAGGCCAGACTAATCTCTCCCCATCCTGAAGCTCAGGGACATTTGCGGAAGAGGGGGTGGTAAGAGTGTAAGAGCAAAAAGATGGGAGGAGCAATGATTTGCAAGATACTCCACACAAGTTAGGGCCGAAGCAATCATAATTGGACATTGCATGCCCAGCGCAATGTCCAACACACTATTGACCTCACAAAGTCTAGCATCTGCTAAAGGCACCAAGATCCTTGGAGGCAAGGGATTGACAGCCACAGTAGTGTTCCTATGCTTAAGGGGAACACAGGAAAGGGTTCAGGGAAAGGCCACTGGGTCCTTGTACATCATCGGAGAGGAGGGCCCAGAGGAGAGTCAGGCATGCACAAGAAAGGACTCTGGGAATTGGGGCAGGAGGCACTGGGGGATGAGGAGGGAGGGGAGAGGGGAGGGGGAGCAGGGGGTTCTGCGGAGGAGGAGGGAGGGAGGGAACTGGTGTATTAAGTTTGTATGAGCTGAAATAAAAATAAAAAATGTATTATAAAAAAATAAAAAAATAAAGTTATTCAGAACGTAAAAAAAAGAAATCAATAAGCCCAATAAATAAATAGAAACTGCTAAAAAGAATCCAATGAAACTACAGAATTAAAAGTAATAAAAATCACTCAGTAGACTCAATAGCAGATAAGACTATAAAATCTCTTCTGTCTAATTTTATTTATGAACCTTTCCTCTAGTATTCTGGTAAAGAAATTGTCAGTTTCAATTACCTTTTAAAAGCACATTCTTTGTGCTTTCCACTGTGTTGAGCCTTTGCTTGCTTTCCTCCTAGAGAAGCTATTTTCATTCTTCTTTTTTCCCTATTCCTTGAGGTATCGAGTTAGGTTCTTTACTTGAGACCATTCTTTTTTCTTCATGTAGGCATTCAAGCTTATAGGTCTTGTCAGCTTGATGGGATTTAGAACCATCTAGAAAACATACCTCTGTGTGGTTCTGTGAGGGCATCTACAGAGAGGATTCACCCATAACAGGGGTACCACTTCCCAATGGGCAGCTCAGGTACAAAGAGGTCCAAGGAAAGAAGCATGTGGACCAGCCTTCTCTTCCTCCTGGGCACGTGCTTCTATCACTGTCCCTGCCGTCCTCCGCTGCCATCACAGTCCTGTGTCTTCAGACTTGCAGGGTGGATCCCAGTACCATGACTCTCCAGGTGTCCAGCAGCAGACTGGGACTCCTGAGGCAACCGGCCTCCACTGAGTCCTCTGGCTCCCAGTGTAGAGACGCCATCGCTGACCACCTTCTCCCTATTGTGTAAGGCAGTGCAATAAAGCCCCTTATATCGTGCATTCTGTTGTCCTGATGCTGTAAAGAAGCCTGTCCAATAGTAATTATCACTTGAAAATTCTTTCTTAGAACTGTTTTGTTATGTTATGTGCTATGTTAAATTGTGTTATGTTATGCTTCCATTTTTGTCTCAAAATTATAGGCTTTTTAAGAGATCTAAACAGCAAGGATACAACTAACATCATATCCAATAAAGCTAAGAGCCTTATCTCTAAGATCAGGAACAAGGATTCCAACTTTCAGATTCCTTGCCCTAAAAGTAATGGAAATTCAAGACTGAATAACTAGACAAGCAAAAGAAAAAGACAGGCATCCAAATTGGAAAAGAAGAAACAAAATTGTCTCTACTCGTAGAGGCTGTGATCTTAGAGGAGATCTTAAGGCAGCTACAGAAATGAAGGAAGGAAGAAAGGGAGGAAGGGAGGGAAAGAAGGGAGGAGGGAGGGAGAGAAGAAAGGAAGAGAAGGAGGGGGAGAGGAGGGAGAAAAGGGGGAAGGGGAGGGGGAGGAGGAAAGACAGGAAGGGAAGGAGGGAGGAGGAAGAAAGAAAGAAAGATATATAATGAATTCAGTAAATTTCATTATATGAAGTCAGCAAAGTCAGTAAGCAAATCAGTATTGTGTTTGTGTGCCAACAATGAAATATTCAAAAACAAATTTAAAATTTTAACTGAGGTGAAATATTTGTACACTGAAAAGTGCAAAACATAAGTGAAAGAAATTGCAGATATAAAGTGGAAAGATAGGAAAAATCAAAGCAGTTTGATAAGATGTTCTTAGAACCCAAAGTGGCCAGCAAAGTCCATGTAATTTCTAGCAACAGGTGCAAGGGTACACTTCACGAAAATAGAAAAACCACTTCTGAAATCCATCTGGAATCACAAAATGAAACTGAAGAGCTAAAGGAATCTTGAGAGATAAGAATAAAACTAGATGCATTATTCTAACATAAAAATAGACAAATGGACCAGTGGGATAAAAAGAAAGCCTAGAAATAAACCCACACATATCAGACAACTTGTTTTCAATAAAGACCACCAAAGATTCAGCAATAGGGAAATATACTTCATTACTGGTGTCAGAAAAACTGGATGATCATACACAAATGTAAAATTATATTCTTAATCTATACCCTACCAAAAAATGAACTGAAATGGATTATTAGAGTAAAAGGTAAAATCCCAAACCGCAAAACTTTGAAAAAAAAAAGCAAAAGAGAAAACTCTATGGCATTGGCCTTGGAAATGATTGCTTTACATATGAGCCCCAAAACACAAGCCACTAAAGCAAAATGAGGCAAATGGGACCAAATCCAATTAAAAAGCTATGACGCAGCAAAGGAGATTATGAAAAAAAAAGAAAAGGCAGCATATGGAATGATGTAAAATATTTACAAACCATTTATGAAGTAAGGGATGGCATCCAGAAAACATAAAAATTTCAGACAACTTAATAGCCAAAAATAATAATGCAATTAAAACTGGAAAAGGATACACAGTTTTAAATACATTCATTTGGAGACCAAATGAACAGCATGGTGACTCTAGTTAATAACAATTGCACATCTCACACATCTTTGACTTGAAATCTACTGACAGTAGATCTTCAGCAACAAAGGGGTAATTGAGAGAGGTGAGGTGACAGTTGATTGTGAATGACATTTCAAAAAAGCTGCAAAAAGTAAAATGAAAAAAAACCTGAGTCTTCAGTGGTTCATTTAAAAAAAAAAAGACATGAAGTTGGAAGGGGGAGTTGTTTTGAGACACCGGAGGGGAATAGGAAGTGAATTTAACCAGAACTTCAGAGACTCTATATCAACCACCTAGAACTAGGCCAGACTAATCTATTCCCATCCTGAAGCTCAGGGATATTTGCGGAAGAGGAGGCGATAAGATTGTAAGAGCAAAAGGATGGGAGGAGCAATGATTTGCAAGATTCTCAACAATAGTTGGGGCCAAAGAAATCATAATGGGACTTTGCATGCCCTGCGCAATGTCCAGTGCACTGTTGCCTTCATAAAGTCTAGCAACTGCTAAAGGCACCAAGATCCTTGGAGGCAAGAGATTGACAGCCACAGTAGTGTTCCTAAGCTTAAGGGGAACACAGGAAAGGGTTAAGGGAAATGCCACTGGGTTCTTGTACATCATCAGAGAGGAGGGCCCAGAGGAGAGTCAGGCATGCACAATAAAGGACTCTCTGGGAATTGGGGCAGGAGGCACTGGGGGATGGGGAAGGAGGGGTGAGGGGAGGGGGAACAGGGAGTTTGGGGGGAGGAGGAGGGAGGGAGGGAACTGGTGTACCTATTAAGTTTGTATGAGTGGAAATAATAATAAAAATGTATAAAAAAAGGAAGTGGATTTAAGTAAGATATGCTTTATACATGCATGTAATTGTCAAAGGATAAATTTAAGATGTTATATTTAAAAAGAACATCAGTGCTCGCTTCGGCAGCACGTAGACTAAAATTGGAACGACACAGAGAAGATTAGCACAGCCCCTGCACAAGGATGACATGCAAATTCGTGAAGAGTTCCACAAGTTTAAAAAAAAAAAGAACATCAACAAAACCAAGAACACAGAATTAAAGTACCATAATATCTATTAAAAGGACTAAGATAAATGTAATAAGACCAAATGCTGACAAAAAAAAAGCAGAAAAACCAGATCATTAACATGTGAATGAAAAATAGTACACCTATTTTGGAAAATGGCTTGCATTTTCTTATATAACTAGTTAGATTTTCACACAACTCAGTAATTGCACTGTTAGGCATTTATCCTAAGGTTATTCTACTAAAAAGAAACTTGTGTAAACATGCTCATAAAATCTTTATTTATGTAACAGCCCCAACTAGAAATAAGCATTATATTATTCACTGGATAAATAGATAATCCATGGCACATGTATACTACAGAATACCACTTAGAAATAAAAACAATATGTGTAATCATCCATGTAATCATGGATGATTACATGAGGAAAATTATATACTGTATGGTCCTACTCATATGATCTTTTTGAAATGACAAGATTTTAGACATAATATTGCTGGGCATATAAATTTTGCAGCTAAAGGTGCTGGGCAGGAGAGAGGTAAGATTCATCATGTAAGAATGCTTCAGGGAAACAAGTATGGTAGCATGCCTTGTGCTCTCAGAACTTGGAAGGTGGACTCAGAAGCTGGACTAGCCCAAAGTATACAATGACTCAAAAACAGTGAACCTGGAACCAGACGAGCCAATCTCCCCATCCTAAAGCTCAGGGAAACTTGGTTTATATAGTGAATTACATTTATTGATTTGCATATGTTGAACCAACCTTGTGTGCCTGGGATAAAGCTTACTTGATCCCCGTAGATGATCTTTTTGATATGTTTTTGAATCTGATTTGCTAAGACTTTGTTGAGAAACTTTGCATCTGTGTTCATCAGAGAGATTGGCCTGTAGTTTTCTTTTTTAAGTGAATCTTTATTAGGTTTGGGGATTAAAACGATATTAGATTCATAGAAGGAATTTGGTAGTGTTCCTTCCTTTGCTATTTGATGGAACAGTTTAAGGAGCATTGGTGTTATTAGTTCCTTATTTATGGTAGAACTCTGTGCTGAATCCATCTGGTCCAGGACATTTTTTGGTGAGAAGATTCGAGATTAATTCATCAATTTCCTCATATGTTGTAGGACTATTTAAATAATTCAAAATTTCCTGATTCAATTTAGGTAAGTTGTGCTTACTTAGGAATTCATTCATTTCTTTTGTGTTATCAAATTTCACAGAGTACAAGTTTTTGAAATATGATATTATAATTCTCTGAATTTCTTGGGTATCAGTAGTGATAATTCCATTTTCATTTCTAATTTGGTTAATTTGGGTTTTCTCTCTTGATTTTGGTTAATTTAGCTAGAAATGTATCAATCTTATTGATTTTTTCAAAGAACCAACTTTTTCACTGGTTGATTCTTTGTATTGGTTTCCTTATCTTAATTTCAGATATTTCTCCCTTGATTTTGCTAATTTCCTCTCTTCTACTGCTTTTAGGATTGAATTGCTCTTGTGTCTCTAAAGCTTTAAACTTCATTGTTAAGTTGTTTATTTGTGATGTTTCTATTTTTTGATATAGGAATTAAGAGCTATAAACTTACCTTATGATGGCCTTCATTGTGTCCCAAAGATTTTGATAAGTTGTATTTTCATTATTGTACGCTTCTAGAAAATCTTGAATTTCCTTTATGATTTCTTCCTATATGTCATTTAGCATCATAGTGTTTAGTTTCCAGGAGTCAGTGTATTTTCTGTTGTTTGTTGTATTGCGGATGTCAAGCTTCAGACCATGGTGGTCTGATAAGGTACAGGCTAGAATTTTAACTTCCTGTGTATGTGGAGAGTCACTAGAATGGAGGACTCAGAGGGAAGTTTGGCATTCACACAAATGTATGCTCCAGGAAATAAGAATGGGGGGGGGGAAACACTGGGAAAAAGGGAGAGAGGGGGATGAAAGGAAGGGAAAAAGGGGGGAAGATGCAAAGGGGACTGGGGAGGGGTGGAGGGAGGGAAGGGAACAGGGTACCTATTAATCTTGTATGATTGGGGAATAATAAATAAATATAATAAAAAACATACCAAAAAATGAAAAAAAAAACAGCGATAGAAAAAAGAGAGAGAAGCAAAGTATCTTTGTTGTGATGGAAACTCTCTGGGTCTTATCAGTGGTGATAGTTATAAAAATCTTCACATGTGATTAAAAGTGTATAGAAATGGTGAAGGAAAAGGAGAGATGGGAGGGAGGGGGGACAGAGGGAAGCTGGGATGAATACTCAATATGCTTGTAAAAGTAGAAAAAGTAATAATAAAAAAGTACATAGACCCAAACACATACAGGCAGATGTATACCAAGGAAACACGAGTTAGCTTGGTGGAGTGACACTATATCACTCTCTAGCTATTTTTACGTTAATTACCTTGATTTAAGCATTCTAGAATGTGTGGCTATCGCATAATATAGATTGCACTCAATGAACACATGTAATTATTTGCCAGCTAGCAAAATGAAACAAAATAAAAAGTATCAATGTTTTTTAAATGAAATAAAGAGACTAAGACACAAACACAAGAACCAGAGTGAGATTCCACGGCAGAGAGCTGCATGTGTGGAATCCTGTGATTGCAACAGCACCCGCCCGCCCATCACTCTCCAGTTGTGATATTGTATTAATTGGTTTTCAAGACACCAGTTGAAAGAAAATGGATTAAATGTACTCAGGATCTCTCTGTATTCTTTCTTACATGCACATGTAAATATATGATCATCTAAAAAATAATTTTCAATAATGTGCCCAGGAAAAAAAAGGGAGAAAAGATATTAAAAATGAGGACAGAGAAGTTTGCTTGAAAGCTACTGCCTAGCTTCATAAATTCTGCCTTGGACATGCTTCCCCATGTAGCTCAGCTTCAGTATCTCAGCGCACACATTCTTTTCCTGGAACATGCCTCACTTCCCGCACATTAGCCTAGGAAGGCTGGAGTGTAAAGAAGATAAAGGAGGAGACAGATGGTGCTTAGGGAAAAAATTCAGAGACCCAAATATGAGAGATCTGGCAAGGAAAGAGCATCGGCAACCAAAATGAGAATGGTGTTTTCATGAAACTGAGAGTTTATTTTGCCTAGCACACAAGAATGACTACCTAGGAATTGTGGGATTATACCATGAGAAGTAAACACACAGTTTGAAGAATCATAAAAAACTACAACTTAGCAAAAAATGTACCAAAGGAAGCATTTGTCTAGTACTTCAATAAGTCACTAAAGTCAGCACCTGTGAAGAATTTTTTAAATGTTAAACTTTGAGTGGAATTATAAGCATTTTTATAGCTTCATGAGTTTCTAAGACAGGTAAAGCGCACATCATTATTTTTAAGGGACTAATGGAAAATAACATCTTACATTTTTTGAAACATCGAAGTTATCAAAAGTAAGAAAAGTTAAAACACACTATCAGGACATTGAAAAATTTTAGACAGGCATAATTAGGAATTTGGAAAGCCCTTTCAGTAAATTAGGTACCAAATGTAGAAAAATATCTGAAAATGGTGAATTTTAAAGATTTTTTTAAAAGGCAAGAAATAGATAAACCAATGAAGGTATCATTTATCCCCTTTTATCTTTGCATGTTTTTTCTATCCTAATAAACATACAAGTAAAAAATTCAATTTGCTATCTTATTAACCAATCAGTCAACTCCAGAAACCTTTATAGACAATTTTTGACAATTTCCTTTGCCAAAATATCAGACAAGTGTCCTCATTTACCTTTACAGACACCTTTTAGAAATACCACTGGCTTTATATTGAACTGTTAGACATATGATTCATAGCTACTTATTTCCTGTAAGAATGATAACAGCCTGCAAGGAAAAGTGTGAAAAGACATTAAGAGAAATGAGGAAACACTTTATATTGGCAATTCTGACACCTCTTCAGATTCTAAAGAAAGCTGCGAAGAAACTACCCACTTCCAGATCATAGTTGGTCCTCTATGCAGGTGAGTAATGGAAATATTTGTCAACAGAATCTTAATACTTCATTAAAGTGGGGTATAAAAACAACTCAAAAACTAAACAACTTTACCTTAATTTTACTCTAAAGGACAGTAGAAGAAATATACTTAAAAAAAAAAAAAGCAAATTCACCATTTACGAAAAAGCAACTCAAGCACAAAGTCATGATGTCTTCAAATATTCTTCCCTAAATTTTATATGGCATCCTCTAATGGATGGAAACAGACAAAATCAAAACATTTTTAAACATGTAAATGAGATTCTACATGATGTCTATTGTGTTCCCACAAGGCCTTGCAAGAGAATAGTGGGTTTCACTCCCCACCTGCAGCAAGACCTGGACTCAACTCCAGATTCACCTTTCTTCTACCTCCTCAACAACCCCCTCCTCCAAAGCATCTGCCTGTGCTCCCAGAATCCTTTTCCTACATCCTTGGCCTTACCTAGGATTTCTCCTTTCTTCAGACACCACCCAGGCTCTTACAAGGACCACGCTGGTCCTGGACTAGCTCCTCTGAGTCTAGCGATGAGCTAGAACTGCTATTTCATCATTTACATCCAGCTCCTCGGCTTGACTTAGCACAGCTGCCTTTCTCTGCTTCTCACTAGACTGCAGTTACATGCTGGTCACACTGATTTAGATGCTGTCACCTGAATAGTACATCATTCATACTCCTCGCTTTCCAACATGCTGTTTTCTTCTTCCTGCCTAGATTTTCCTTCTTTTTAACATGGCCTTCCTTCAATCTCCCTGAAGGCCCAAATAGAAAGCAAAGTGATCCTTTCCAGCAGCCCCATGCAAGTGCTGACCTAGAATAACACCTGCTTTACAGTAAGTACATGGGACGCTTTCAAAGCTAATGCCAAGATGGGCATGTATCAATTTCATGCCTCTTCCTTTATCCAGAATGCATCACATGGCTGTACCCAGTCTCAAAGCATGCTGGGAAAGCACTGACATGTTCACTCAAGTGGATAATGGCATCAGGTGAGCACCAAGCAACCTTGGCCCCAGTAGACCACATCTAAATAAAAGAGCAGCAGAGGAGAGAGAGAGAGGTTTGCACAGACGCAAGAACCTCATAGTGTACGCATGCATTAAAGCACCACATGGTACCCCACAAATAAGTATATTTGTGTGTGTGTATGTGCATATGTGAGTGTGGTGCCCAAAAGATGAACTTAGGTCTCATACCTGGGAAGACTATCCACCTGCTTTGAGACAGGTCTCTCGATGGCCAAGAGCTCTCTGTTAGGCTAGAATGGCTGCCGGTAAGTCCCAAGGAGTCTCTTGTCTCTGTCTCCCCAGCACGGGAGCACAAGCATGCACTACTACAACCAGCACTTTCACATGAGGTCTAGGGATTAAAACCAGGTCCTCATGCTTACAAGGCAAGCGCTTTACCAACTGAGCCATCCACTCAGTCTCAAATATGTACAGTTGGTATGTGCCAGTTTAAAAAAATGAACAAGCAAAAGTATGTGTAATATTAGAAAAAATGCAAATGCGCAAGAGCCAAGTGTCAAAACACTACCTGTGCTTGATAAAAGTAACTACTGGAAAACTGAGTTTAAGTCAGAATACAAATGCAAAAAATATTTAGTAAGAACCATTGAGTGTCTACACGTTTCTGGAATGATTATTGACACACACATAATATACACATATATGTGTATATATATGTATACATATATATGTGTGATTACATATGTGTATGTGATATATATATGATATATATGATATATACGATATGTTATGATTTATATATGATTATATATTTATATATGTTAAATCATTGTTCCAACTATTTCAGGATATTTTCATTAATATATAACATTATATACTAGCTTACTGTTAGTGCTTATGAAATATCCATGGAATAATTATAAATAAAGCATCAATAAACATGATGCATGGCAGATTAACTATAGCCATAGAGTTTACTCAAAGAAAATGAAAATGTTAAAGTCTAGAAATTTCTTGATATAAATCATTATTGTAAAAATTAACAGAAAAATCACATTATCATCTACAGGGACATTAAGAAGTTCCATGATCTGTTCACATGGAGAAAAACTTCTCAATACGTAGATACTTCCCTTGCGAACTAGTTTCTAAATGTGATCAATTGATTTTAAAAAGTTAAGTGTCAGGCCAGAGAGATGACTCAGGAGTTAAGCCTCTGTCTCATAAGCAGAAGGTCCTGAGTTCAAATCCGCGATCCCACATTACAAAAAAATTAACTGTCTAAATGAGTGGAAATTGTAAGAAATCTATTAAAAATCTTAAAA